>PJEM01005499.1:0-129010 GCA_004023845.1 Helogale parvula | reverse complement strand
TGTCCACTGCTTCCAAGAGAGAAATAGCCAAAAAAATATGGAATTGAGTAACATGGACAACCTAGTTAATATTTCAAAAAGCAGATTCTTTGGAGGGGTCCAAAATACAAATTGGAGTAAAAAGGAAGCATAAGTGTTATTCTCTCTATCCAATATTCAAGGCTAACCAAGAAAAACAAAACAATACAAAACAATATATATAAATATGACATTCTGGGGAACTAAAGAACTAGAGGGCTAGGATCAGAAAATAGAAATGGTATTGTGATGTATCAGAAATATTGAGGCATCTTCTGAGGGAGTGAAAATACACTGGCTCTGGGTAAGAAAAAGTCGCAATGGAGGCCATTAATTGCATAATATGTAGAATACAATAATAAAATCAAAAGTAACAATACTCAAGAAATATAAACAGAATTATTGGTAGAAATTATAAAGATGTCAAAAAAACTTGAAAAAATAAGATAACCAAAAAGAAAAAATATATGTATATGACACAAGTCACTAGAGGAAGATGATTGTCAGGAAGGAGAATAAGTAATAGTAAAAAATATATGAATCAGATCTAAATATAAATAAAGACATATATAGCTAAAAACAAGATTTTTAAAAATTACATATGAGTCGAAAAGTTTCAGTATTAGAATTAAAATACTGGAATTCAGTGTATATGTTTCCAAGAAGTAGAGTGTAAATATATGATTAATAAAAGCAATCAATAAAAAAGAAGACCAGAAAGAAGAAATACAAAAGGAAATAAAGGCAGGGAAAATAGAGCCCAGAATAAGAGATTTTATATATATACACATATATATTTATATGTACACATGTGTATATACACACACACACACACATATATACACACATGTATATATACATATATATTTTATTTATATATTCAGAATAAGATAATATATTCATATTATGTATATTCAGAATAAGACAATATATATTCATTTATATATATTCATTTACATACACACATAAAAATGGTTGAAATGATTTAAATTATACATATGCCCGTATGTAAATATTCTAGTAATAACAATAATAACAACAATAACAAGCTTTTAGTTAGAATTCAGAAATTATCAGATTGAAATTATAAAAATCTATGATATTTACTAAAGATACATAAAAAAGGTACAATGTAGACAAGGAAAAAAACTAGGAAATAAAATCTGATATATAGATATATTCAGACAAAATTAGCTTTATTATAAAAATACATTATAAGGAAGAGCCTGATAATGAAAGCCTGAGTTAAATAATGATTTAAAAATCCAAAATAAAGTTAAAAAGCCAGGTAAAGATAATAATTTTAAAAAAAGGAATAGAAGAGGTTAAGCAAAAAATATTATTACAGACAGATGATATGTACATAAAAATTTTAGAATTAAAGTGTGCAACCGTGTTGTTATATGAAAGATCAAAAAATTCAACTGAACTCCTCTTTCTCAGTAACAAATATGAAGTCACAGTCCTCACAAACATGAGCAATTTTATTGATATGAATGTGCTAATTGCAGGGGACTTCAATACTCCACTTACACCAATGGACAGATCAACTACACAGAGTATCAGTAAAGAAACAATGGCCCTGAATGACACATTGGACCAGGCGGACATGACAGATATATTTAGAACTCTACATAACAAAGCAATGGAATATACTTTCTTCTCAAGTGCACATAGAACATTCTCCAAGATACATCACATACTGGGTCACAAAACAGCCCTCAATAAATAAGAAAGAATTGAGATCATACCATGCACGCATTCAGATCACAATGTTATGAAACTTGAAATCAACCACAGGAAAAAGTCTGGAAAACTTCCCAAAACATGGAGTTAAAGAACATCCTACTAAAGAATGAGTGGTTCAGCTAGGCAATTTGAAAAAAAAATTTTTTTTAATGATTTTTACTTATTTTTGAGAGACAGACAGCACGAGGAGGGGAGGGTGAAAGAGAGAGGGAGACACAGAATCCAAAGAGGTTCCAGGCTCTGAGCTAGCTGTCAGCACAGAGCCTGATGCAGGGTTCGAACCTACGAACCGTGAGATCATGACCTGAGCCAAAGCTGGACACTTAACAGCTGAGCCACCCAGGCGCCCCTCAACTAGGCAATTTGAGAAGAAATTTTAAATATGTATGGACATAAATGAAAATGAAAGCACAGCAACCCAAACCCTTTGGGATGCAGCAAAGGCAGTCCTAAGAGGAAAATACATTGCAGTCAAGGCCTATCTCAAGAAACAAGAATAATCACAAATACAAAATCTAACAGCACACCTAAAGGAATTAGAAGTGGAACAGCAAAGACATTCCAAACTCAGTAAAATAAGAGAAATAATAAAGGTCATGGCAGAAAGAAACCATATAGAATAAAAAAAAAAAAAACCTAAAAACCAGTAGAACAGATCAATAAAACCGAGAGTTACTCTTTTTTTTTTTTAAATAAACAAAATTGGTAAACCTCTAGCCAGGCTTCTCAAAAAGAAAAGAGGACCCAAATAGATAAAATCATGAATGAAAATGGATTTATTACAACCAATCCTTCAGAAATACAAGCAATATCAGGGAATCCTATTAAAAAATTATATGCCAACAAACTGGACAAATAAACTGGAAGAAATGGACAAATTCCAAAACAACCATGCACTACTAAAACTCAAATGGGAAGAAATGCAAAATTTTAACAGAGTCATAACTAGAGAATAAATTGAATCAGTTATCAAAAATATCCCAACAAATAAGAGTCCTGGACCAGATGGCTTCCCTGGAGAATTCTACCAGACATTTAAAACAGAGTTAATACCTATCCTTCTCAAGCTGCTCCAAAAAATAGAAATGGAAGAAAAATTCCAGAACTCATTCTATGAAGCCAGCATAACTTTGATTCCCAAACCAGACAGAGACCCATTAAAAAAAAAGAGAACTACAGGCCAATATCCCTGATGAATAAGGATGAAAAAACCTCAACCAGATACTAGCAAATGGAATTCAACAGTATATAAAAAGAATTATTCACCACAATCAAATGGGATTCATTCCTGAGTTGCAGGGCTGGTTCAATACTTGCAAATCAATCAATGTGATATATCACAGTAACAAAAGAAAATATAGGAATCATATGATCCTGTCAATAGATGCAGAAAAAGCATTTGACAAAATACACCATCCTTTTAAATTAAAACCTTCCAGAAAGTCGGGATAGAAGGAACTTGCTAAACATCATAAAAGTCATCTCTGGATAGCCCACAGCTAATATCATTCTCAAAGGGGAAAAACTGAGAGCTTTCCCCCAAGATCAGAAACATGACAGTGATGTCAATTCTCACCACTGTTGTTTAACATAGCATTGGAGCTCCTAGCATCAGCAATCAGACAACAAAATGAAATAAAAGGCATCAAAATTGGCAAAGACAAAGTCTAACTTTCACTTTTCTCAGATGACGTGGTACCCTACATGGAAAACCCAACAGACTCCACCAAAAGTTGAATAGAACTGATCCATGAACTCAGCAAACTCACAGGGTACAAAATAAATGTACATAAATCGATTGCATTTTTAAGCACCAATAATGAAGCAACAGAAAGAGAAATCAAGAAATTGACCCCATTCACAATTACACCAAGAACCAGAGAATACCTAGAAATAAACATAATCAAAGATATAAAAGATCTGTATGTAGAAAACTTATGAAAGAAATTGAAGAAAACACAAAGAAATGGAAAAACATTCCATGCTCATGGATTGGAAGAATAAATATTGTTAAAATGCCAATATTACCCAAAGCAATCTACACATTCAATGCAATCCCAATCAAAATTGCACCAGCATTCTTCTCAAAGCTAGAACAAACAACCCTAAAACTTGTATGAAACCATAAAAGACCCCGAACAGCCAAAGTGATATTGAAGAAGAAAACCAGGCGGACGCAGTTGCATGAGGGGATTTTGCCTTTGGCCCTGCTGTGGAGCAAAGCTGTTCCTCTCCCTCTCAGCTGCGCAGGATGAATTGACCAAAGTAATGGTTATGGAGAAGCCTTGTCCCCTGCTGGTCAGGCGGGAATTTGTGAGGCAGTATTACACGCTGCTGAACCAGGCCCCAGACATGCTACACAGATTTTATGGAAAGAACTCTTCTTATGTCCATGGGGTATTGGATTCAAATGGAAAGCCAGCAGATGCAGTGTATGGACAGAAAGAAATTCATAGGAAAGTCATGTCACAAAACTTTACCAATTGCCACACTAAGATCCGCCATGTTGATCCTCATGCCACTCTGAACGATGGTGTGGTGGTCCAGGTGATGGGGTATTTTCCAATAAGAACCAGGCTTTGAGGAGATTCATGCAGACATTTGTCCTTGCTCCTGAGGGCGCTGTTGCAAATAAGTTCTACGTTCACAATGACATCTTCAGATACCAAGATGAGGTCTTTGGTGGCTTTGTCACTGAGCCTCAGGAGGAATCTGAGGAAGAAGTAGAGGAACCTGAAGAAAGACAGCAGACACCTGAGGTGGTACCTGATGATTCTGGAACTATTTATGATCAGACTGTCAGCAATGATTTGAAAGAACATTTAGAGAAACCAGTTGCTGAACCAGAGCCTGATCCTGAACCAGAACCAGAGCAAGAACCTCCATCTGAAATCCAAGAGGAAAAGTCTGAGCCAGTGTTTGAAGAAAGTGCTCCTGAGGAGGCTCAGAGGAGTTCTTCCCCAGCACCTACAGACATGGCGCAGATGGTTCAGGAGGACCTGAGGACATTTTCTTGGGCATCTGTGACCATTGAAAACCTTCCACCCAGTGGAGTTGTTCCAGTTACTGAGATCCCACCTCATGCTGTTAAAGTACCAGCTTCACAGACTTGTCTGGAATCTAAGCCTGAATCTCAGATTACACTGCAGAGGCCTCAGAGGGATCAAAGAGTGCGAGAACAATGAATAAATATTCCTCCCCAGAGGGTCCTAGACCAATCCGTGAAGCTGGTGAGCAAGGCAATGTGGAACCCCGAAGAATTGTGAGACACCCTGATAGTCACCAACTTTTCATTGGCAATCTGCCACATAATGTGGGTAAATCGGAACTTAAAGATTTTTTCCAATGTTATGGGAATGTGGTGAAGCTACGCATTAACAGTGGTGGGAAATTACCCAACTTTGGTTTTGTTGTGTTTGATGATTCTGAGCCTGTTCAGAAGGTCCTTAGCAACAGGCCCATCATGTTCAGAGGTGAGGTCCGTCTGAATGTGGAAGAGAAGAAGACTCAAGCTGCCCAGGAAGGGGACCATCGAGATAACCACCTGCGGGGACCTGGAGATCCTCGAGGTGGCCTGGGTGGTGGAATGAGAGGCCCGCCCCATGGAGACATGGTGCAGAAACCCAGATTTGGAGTGGGAAGGGGAATTGCTCCAAGGCAGTGAATTGCTCTTCGTTGATTCACACAGTAGTACAAATCCTTTAGCTCCTGCAGAATGGTGAATTTCTTATACCAGCATTTGGTATCCTGGAGTATGACCCTAGTCTATTATAAACTGCTTAAGTTTGTACAATTTCAAAAAAATAAGAATAATAATAAGAAGAAAACCAAAACGGAAGGCATCACAATCCCAGACTTTACACTCTACTATAAGGCTGTAATCAACAAGACAGTATGGCATTGGCACAAAAACAGACACATAGACCAGTGGAACAGCATAGAGAACCCAGAGTTGGACCCACAGATGTATGGCCAATTAATCTTTGACAAAGCAGGAAAGAGCATCCAGTGGGGGTGTGTGAAGGGGAACAGCTTCTTCAGCAAATGGTACTGGGAGAACTGGACAGCAACATGCTAGAACACTTTATTATACCATACACAAAAATAAACTCAAAATGAATGAAGGAACTGAATGTGAGACAGGAAGCCATCAAAACCCTAGAGGAGAAAGCAGGAAATAACCTCTTTGACCTCAATTGCAGCAATTCCTTATCAAAACATCTCCAAAGTCAAGGGAATCAAAAGCAAAAGTGAACTATTGGGACCTCATCAAGATAAAAAGCTTCTGCACTGCAAAGGAAACAATCAAGAAAACTAATAGGCAAGAAACAGAATGGGAAAAGATAGTTGCAAATGACATATCAGATAAGGGGCTAGTATCAAAAATATATAAGATCTCACCAAACTTCACACCCAAAAAACAAATAACTCAGTGAAGAAATGAGCAGAAGACATGAATAGACACTTTTCCAAAGAAGACATCCAGATGGCCAACAGACACATGAAACAATGCTCAACGTCACTCATTATCAGAGAAATATAAATCAAAAGAACACTGAGATATCACCTCATGCCAGTCAGAGTGGCTAAAATGAACAAATCAAGAGACTATAGATGCTGGCAAGGATGTGTAGAAACAGGCACCCTTTTACAATATTGGTGGGAATACAAACTTGTGCAGCTGCTCTGGAAAACAAGGTGGAGGTTCCTCAAAAACTTAACAATAGAACTACCCTATGACCCAGCAATAGCACTGCTAGGGATTTACCTAAAGGATAGAGGAGTGAAGATGCACAGGGAACATGTACCCCAATGTTCACAGCAGCACTTTCAACAATAGCCACATCATGAAAAGAGCCTAAATGTCCATCACCTGATGAATTGATCAAGAAGATGTGGTTTATATATAGAATGAAATACTACATGGCAATGAGAAAGAATGAAATCCCGCCATTTGCAGCAACATGGGTGGAACTGGAGGGTGTCATGCTAAGTGAAATAAGTCAGTCAGAGAAAGACAGATATCATATGTTTTCACTCAAATGTGGATCTTGAGAAACTTAACATAAGACCATGGGGAGAGAAGGGGGAAAAAGTTTACAGCAAGGGAGAAAGGCAAACCATAAGAGATTGTTAAATACAGACAACAAACTGAGGGTTGATGGGGGATGGGGGAGAGGTGAAAGCTGGTGATAGGCATCAAGGAGGGCATTTGCTAAGATGAGCACAGCGTGTTGTATGGAAACCAATTTGACAATAAATTATATTTTTAAAAAAGAAGCCACAGTTCATAGATGCTATTTGCAATAGTAACAAAATATATTGTTCATGGAGTGACTCTATAAAAGATGTTCAAGAACTCAATAGAGAATATCGTAAAGTTTTATTAAAGTGATTTAAAGATAACCTAAATTAAGAGGAAGATAATTTGATCATATCTAACTGTCATAAACTCTGGGTGTAAAGTTCTTTCTTGTCTTAACAAGAGAGTAAGACGCAGGATTACAAACTAGCAGAGAGAGAGAGATGGCTAATGTCTGGGAAAAGACAAGAGCCCTGAATGAGTGTTCTTGCCCCATACTTATTAAGACCAGAAGGCTTACAAAGGTAATGGTGTGCACAAAGAGACAAAGAAACTGTGAACATCAACTTCTGGGCATGAAGGAAAAGGAGTCTTTGAAGATATACAGTGTTTGGAGTTTGGGTCAATATAAAACAAAATCCAGGTGCCGGGCAGATGGGCAGATGGGCTGATGGTTGTTAACTGCAGATCAGAGGCGCTGTGTCTATTTATCTGAGCTAACCTATGGGAGAAGCCAGATCGGGGAAATGATCTCAGGGTTAACAAGACACCTTTTCTTTTGTTAACCATCTCAAAGCTCTGGGCTGCATCGCCTGCAGCTCAGTGGTCTACAGTCCAATTTACTTGTTTTGCCTAACTTTGCCCTATGCTCCTGTGAAAGCAGCTTCTCTGCTCTAGTACTAAATTGGGGGGCACTTTTGCCCTACATGCCTAATCTTGCTTACCTCCTATACCTTTGTATTGGGAGCCTTTGCACTCGTTCCTATTTTGAGCCTTTGCCGGTCCCTCTCTATTTTGGGGTTCAGCACTCCCTAATTCTTGGGGTGTATTTGCACCATCCTATTCTCAGGGTGCCAATCATGTTTACCCAAACTCGGGTGTGCGCATACGATGGCTTTTTATTTCTCTGTGCTTTGTTAATCCATTGGTATAAGCCCGGAGCATTGCTAAGCCTATTCCCCACATCCAGCTGCCTGCTAAGGCTAATTTTAAAGCTATAATAATTAAAGCTCTGAGGCATAGACATAATAATATGTGCAGAGGCCAGTGAAGTAAAATAGAGAGTTTATAACTTGATAAAACATATTTAATGTTATGAGAAAATGGTCCTATTATATTGTTAAAGAGAAGCAATGAATTAAAATGTTACAGGATAACATGACCATCATTATCCCAAATACACACACACACACACACACACACACACACACAATAAAAACATAACCAAAGGAGAACAGTAGCATGTTGGATGATAATGATGTGTATATGTAGATTCATTAACTAAAACAAAGTTACCATCGGTGGGGATGATGAGTAATAAAGAAAGCTATGCATGTTGAGGCAGGGAGTATGTGAGAACTCTCTGTACCTTCTAGTAAATTTTGTTTCTAACCTAAAATTTCTCTAAAAAGTAAAATCTATTTTATTTTATTTTAATTTTTTAAAAATGTTTTTTATTTATTTTTGAGGGATATAGGCAATGTGAGCAGGGGAGGGTCAGAGAGAGAGGGAGCCACAGAATCTGAAACAGGCTCCGGGCTCTGAGCTACCTATCAGCACAGAGCCCGACGTGGGGCTCGAACCCATGAACCATGAGATCATGACCTGAGCCAAAGCCGGACGCTTAACCGACTGAGCCACCCAGGCGCCCCTAAAATCTATTTTAAAAAAAGAAAAAAAGAGGGGTGACTTGGTGGTTCAGTCGGTTGAGCATCCAGCTCAGGCTCAGGTCATGATTTCAGTGTGGGTGAGTTTCAGTCCTGCATTGGGCTTGCTGCTGTCAGTACTGAGCCCACTTCAGATCCTCTGTCCCCCTCTCTCTGCTCCTCAGCTGCTTGCTCTCTCTCTCTCTCTCAAAAATAAACAAACATTTAAAAATAAAGAAAAAGATGAAAAAGGAAATCAGAAGAAACAAAGAGTGGGGAAAATGATCCACCCTTTCCTCCACTGACTTTTAAGAATGGGAAATATAGTCCCCACCATTAGCGTTCCTTTCACTGATTAATGTCAGTTATAAAACCAGAAGAAGCAAATGTTCTTGCCTGTATTGCCAAGAAAGAGACAATGTCCTGATAAGTAGGACACATTGTGTCAGTTCATAAATATCTTTAAAATCTTTCCAGGAACATTTGGTTATTTTGATTGTCGATTGTTTTCCATTAGTAAAATGTGAAAATAATTTGTTTGCTAAAATCATCTCTTGTACCTCAATTTTTAAACAACTAGGGGCACCTGAGTGGCTCAGTCAGCTATGGCTCTGACTTTGGCTCAGGTCATGATCTCACATTCGTGGGTTCAAGCCCTGCGTCGGGCTCTGTGCTGACAGCTCAGAGCCTGAAGCCTGCTTCCAATTCTGTGTCTCCCTCTCTCCCTGCCCCTCTCCCTCTCATGCTCTGTCTCTCTGTGTATCAAAAATAAATTAAAAAAACATTTAAAAAATTAAAACAAAAATAAACAACCAATCTATGTACATGGTATCTAGTATCTTCCATGGCATGTAATATTTGCATTAAGTTTGAAGACAAATTTCTGAACATTTTCAATGTGATTAAACGCAGTTTTATCGAGCAGAATGAAGGATGAATAATATGCATAATTAAATCCTTCTGACAGCATTAATACTTAGCCTGAGGAGTCTGAGTCTCCCACATGTTAAAATGCACACACACACAGTTTTTTTCAGTGTTCTGATTACTATCTATCTGGAAACTATTTCATAAACAAAAATTAAAAGTATGAGAAAATAAATTCCTAACTGATAGAAAACATTGAAAGTTAGTATTTCAAGTTAAAAATACTTGTCTCCATATCACATAATTCCATTTACACGTGGAATCTTAACAGAATGAATAAACATACAAACGAAAGCAGACTGATAAATACAGAGAAAAACTGGTAGTTGCCAGAGAGGAAGAAGATAGGGGAATGCATAAAGTTGGTGAAAGAAATTAAAAGGCACAAACTTCCAGTTATAAAATAAATAAGCCACAGAGATGAAAAGAACACCATAGGGAATATAGTCAATTATTTTGTAATGATACTGTATGGTCACAGTTGGTAACTAAGCTTACCATGGTAAGCACTGTGTAATGTACAGAAATGTCAATCATTATGTTGGATACCTGAAAGTAATAGAACATTACATGTCTATACAATATTGTATATTGAATATCTATCCTTCCCTTAAAAATTTAAAAGTACTCTTGTTTCCTGTTTTACTCATAATGGATAAAAACACCTCTCTCTGCAATAGCTATAATGAGTGAAATTAGATAATATGTAAAATCTAATCTTAGCCAATTAAAATGTGGATTACTGCAATGGTAATATCTAGTTAATTAGATATTTGTTCTACTTTTCTAATCTCATAAGGAGGGAAACTCTTTTATCAAAAAAACCCAAATCCTACTATCAGCTTTATTTTTATGTTTTTTAACTTTACCCATATTTTTTATTTTTTTATTGTACCGTTTAGCTTCTTATATCACATTGAATCAACCTATTAAAATCTTATTTTTTGAACAATCTTTAGTACATGTATATTTAATTTTTTGAGTTGTTTTAAAACTTTACTTTTTTGTTTTATTTTATTCATTCCTCATATTTCACTTGATGTTTAATTTCTACCAGACTTAATTTTAATTATGCACATAGCTTCTACTTAAGTTGGGGCATATAGGTATTTCTGACATTTGGAAATTTGATTCCAAAAAATAAAGATACAATAGTGTGAAGAAAGCTCTACTTTCCTATCCTGTTCAGTTATACTTTGCAGCCCATTCTCTGTTTTCTGGGGCAAAGATTTCAGGTTTTTAATAACAAAGATGTATTAAGCAATTTCAATGTTTGGGGTATTGTTTCATATACATTTTCTAGTTCAAATTTTTAATGAGTGAGAAAATATTTCCATATATTAGCCGTTCGTCTTTTACCATTCCTTAGCTCTCCTCCTTCCTCTTTCATTCATTTTGGAAAGTTAGGTTTTCTTCACTCATGACTCCACAGAGGGCTAACTGAAAAGAATCACAATTTTAGCTTTTATGTTAAAAGTTTAAGATATAGGGTATAATCACAAAATTTGCCAATGCTATTTATCAAAAAAAAGGTCTTTTTTAAAAGTTTATTTATTTATTTTTGAGAGGGAGAGACTGAAAGAATGAGCAGGGGAGGGGCAGAAAGAGGGAGAAAGAAAATCTCAAGCAGGTTCTGCACTGTCAGCACAGAGGCCAATGTGGGACTCGAACTCACAGACCATAAGATCACGACCTCAGCCAAAAGTGAGTCAGATGCCTAATTTACTGAGCTACCTAGGTGCCCCAAATAAAGGTCTTTTTATATCACTCCCCCGATATTTCATCGTATCCCCCATACTCCCACACACATATACTGATGCATTTGATTTAGGGAATGGGAGGAAGATGAAGAGGAAAACACAAAGAATTCAGACACCGATGGATCCCTGAGAAGGTTCCGTGCTGTAGCCTATCCTGTCCTGGGTCGCAGTCGGTGGGAGACAGAATCCTGAAACAGCATCCAAAGAGTCAAGGACACCTTTGCCCCCTGATATCCAAGAACAGTGTTAGAATCCCAGAATTCTTCTGAGTCTCAGAATTAACCGACGTGTCTGAATCCACAAGCCTTTGCTTGTGGAATCCTCAGGGGGATGCAAAAGCCTTTCTCTCGCACCAAGAGCCCCACGAAGCTAGCACCACGAGACAGAAACCCGAGGAGAACAATCGGGCAGGAACTTGGCTGACCTGAAGTGAAAGCCTCAGCCTGAAACATAAAAGGCTCGCTAAGCAGATGGCAGCCTGACTGGGACATGATGTGAGGTGTCCCATCCCCCAGCACAGAAACACATGTGTCTGATTTTTCCAATCACTCTCTTATCTAGAATTTAGTGGCTCGTCCAAGAAATAATGAAAGAAACATGACTTAAGTGAGAATTTATTGGTCAGCCAGGAGAATGAGGAATTTAATTAAAGCCCCATTATAGATAAATAAAAGTTTTAGCACATGTGCATTTGTAACTTGATATTTATATATACAGCTTCAGACTGATGAAATGTTGCCATCTGTGTTTGATGGATGGAAAAAAAAGCAGGCCCAGTATGACTTATCAATTTCCCAAGGCCACAGAGCTAGAACCCAGCCAGAACTGAAATACTTGTAGGCTTGCCCTGAGCCTACACTTTGAAATGATGTGTCTTCTTAGAAATTATTCTTTATAGTGAAGTTAGCCAATTTTTTTTGAGGGAACATGCATGCTGCCAAACCAAATATCTGGATGGATTATATCAATAAATATACACATTATATATGTGTGTCCTAGATTTATTCTCTCTCTCTCTCTCTCTATATATATATATATATGTATATGTATATGTATATGTATGTGTGTGTGTGTGTGTGTATATATATATAATTTGAGGAGTTTTGCTTAATGCTTAATATATTTTCTCATCCCTGTTTTCATTAAAATACAGAAAAATTTATTTGAGTGATATTTAAAAAATTTTTACAAGTTTATTAGAAAGTCACTCATTATCAGATTAAAATAAACAAACTGGCATCTTCTTTGTCCAAAATATTATGTAACTGAGGTACACAGTCCCTAATCTTAAAGAATGGATATGGAGAGATATGTTTTAATTTTGATATCGGACAGTAACTCAAGCATGTATTAAAAGGGAAATAGAGTGAACATGTTGCTGTGGTTTTCATCAGAAATAAATGTTTCTATTTCAGAAGATCAAAGAAGAAGCCATTGGGGACACACTCTGAGGCAATATAGTAATGTATCTATGGGTGCAAACACAAAATAATAATGATCTAGTTTTGGCATAATATATCAAATCCCAAAGGTCAAATGATACAAGTTGTATTTGGAGTATACGTAGGATAAAGTAGGGAGTGAAAGTAGTCTTGAAATATCACTGGAAGATTGATCAGGAAAGGCATAGCATAAAATATTAAGGAGTTGAGTTCTTTATTCTTAAGAAATTAAGTTATATGACCTAAAATATAATGTATATAGATATTTAAGAGTTGTGCCTGTTCCCTGAACCACCCAAAGTGGTATGTGTCATCCACACAGGCTCTGACATAAATATCTCCTAGAGGTGTGAAAAATGGTGGCTCTGAAGATAACTGTTTGCAAAACAAGTACTATACCAAAATAGCATTGGTGGTAGAAAATGAGACCTGGAAATGGAAAATGAGACTTAAAATTTACTCCAGTGAGAACCCGAGCAAGTGGTTTCAGAAACATTTGAATTAGAGAACCAAAGAATAATGTTCTAGATATCAGTGGGTGGCCCATGCCTCCAAATGCATCTTTCCTTGCTGGTTCTGCAATAAAAGAGCTCTAGAGCAAGCACAATAATCAGTTCTATCTGTAGAGAGCTCTGTGCTGCTGCTGTTTAGCTATAGGAGTGATCGTGCCTAAGCCAAGAACGTGTAGTTTCTTAGCAGGCTTGTAGCTCCCACTCTGATCTGCTGCCCTCCTGACATAGACACTGCACACCCTTATGCAGTCTTGGCAGTCTGCAGGTCCCAAAGTTCCAACTCCCTCTCAACCCTTGCTTGCCAGCCTCAGTCAGGCCACACTCTCAAGGGTAATGGCAGCTTATGCAACCCTACGGACAGCACAGTATGTATGTACCCCAGGCTCCTGATGCCTCAACTGCTTCTGTGCACCTTTTTCTCTACCCACTTGCACATCAGATGGAGTGTTTTGAGCCTCCCTAGCTAGGGTAGCCCAATGAACATTTTCTGCCATTCAATGGGATGCAACCACAACTTCTCAAAGGCAATCTGTATCCCAACCTTGGGGAGGGGACATCCCTGCTGAATTTTGTCCTTCCATGTTCTTTGAAGTTCTCTTTACATCTTCATCATTTCTTTGCTCTTATTATTACCAATTACTTATATTACTCTCCTCCTGTTCAAATTAAATTGTGGTTTCTGTCTCCTGAATGCACAAGGAGGGTCAAATAAAGGTAGAGGAAAGAGAAAATTGGATGTATTTGTGTTTCCTACCATTTGACATATAACAATAGAGATGAGTTCTGGGAAAGTGATTAGGGAAACCAAAGTAATATTATTAGAAACTTTCATTGTCTAATAAAAAAGCTGCTTAATAAATATGTGAATGTGTGGCTGAATAAGTTAATGACGCATGTCATGACGCAGTCACTGTATTCCTTATTCCATTCCTCAGTTTCTAGTTTCTAGACTTTAAAAATTTTAATGTATACAGAGATGATTACTAGCTTACATTAATCACACTCACAATACATTTTTGTCCAAATAGGCTTTAATTTATTTACAGTGAAAATATAACTCTTTAGTTTGACTTGATGTTTTTGACAGCTTATCAAATGTATGTTAAATACATGTATAAATTAGCAAGTCAGTACATCTTCTATCTTTGAAACTTCAGAGAATTTCCTGGAAATAATTTGCTTTTTAGTCTCTGCCTTGCTTGTTTCAAATGAATTATTCCCTCTCTTTTATATTGTTCTTTTCTTTAGAGAGAGGACAATATGATTGTTTAGGTATAAACATATTTATTATGTTCTGTTACTAGATCAGATATTGGGTATTTCTTCACCTTTTTATTTACAAATTATTCTTTTGGCGCAATAATTGTTACAGATGGTCAATTATAATGTTACATATCCTCATTTTATTTATACTATGTATATTAGTTTCATAGGGCTGCTGTAGTAAATTACCACAAACTGGGTACTTAACACAAAGAAACATATCCTCTCACAACTGCAATGGCTCAAAGTCTAAAAATTGAGATGTTGGCAGGGCTAGGCTTCCCCTGAAGGCTCTAGGAGAGAGTCCTTCCTTGCTTTTCCAGATTCTGAAGGCTCCTGATACTCCTGACGTTCTTTGGTTTATAGCAACATACTTCCTGCTTTGCCTTTGTTTTCACATGGCCTCTTCCCTGTGTGTATGTGTTCTCTGGTCTCCTTCAAGAACCCAAATCATTGGATTTAGACTCTGTCTTAATACTACTTGACCACATCTTAACAAATTACATCTGTGATGACCACATTTCCAAGTCAGATCACATTTTTTGAGATTCCTGGAGGAGGTAAATTTTTGAGGTACACTATTCAACTCATAGTTGATAATTAGGGATAAGTAATTTTGTAGGGATGTTTAATTTAAGTTTGAGGAGATTTTCTAGGATGGAGTCTGAAAAAATACAAGTGAATTAGAGATAATTTTAGTTTTTCTTAAGCTACTTTTATAGCTGGAATATATTACATGATTTTTTTTATAGTAAACACTCAAATTAGAAAAACCAACATAGATGGATATGTTCTTCTAAGTCCTAATCCTCTCTTCTGCTTCACACTCTTTTAATAGGGATGTTCCTTTGTTTAAGCCATTTATGGACCTTGATACGGTTGGGCTAAATTTCTGCCAACGTTCTCAGAGGAGTCGAGTAGGACTGTTCAACCTCCAGCTACCCAAATAAGAAAGCAAGAAACTCAACTGGCAGAGTGGCTATCTGAGATCATTGCTCACATATATCATAGCAGATTTCTTTTAATTTCCTCCCTACGATATTAAGGTGATTATCCCTGATCTTTCCAGCACAAACTGGAAGTTACAACTGATTATCTTGTCTGATTCTCAGATAGATAAGTATTTGTTGACATTTGGCTTAGGAGTTAAGATTGAGAACATTATTCTAGAAAGGTCTCAGTAATATATATATATATATATATATAGTAATTAACTATAAGTTATGATTTAAGCCAAAGCATTCTTAATATCCAATAGTGTATAAATTCTGGTATTCAAATTCCCATTCATGACCTTACATATTTGTTTAAATATTCTCATCCTCCAAAGGGAAGTTATCATTATTAATTAATAATCATTAAATCGCCTTTTAAGAACGCCACAGAAGGCAAGACACCTGACTTGTCCCCAATAATTGCCTATATTGTTAGGATATTATATCATCCTGATAAATAAATAAATAAATAAATAAATAGTCTAGATAATTAGCATATGAATAAAAATAAAAGGAATGGAGATCATAATTTTAATGCACAGCTCACTGGGAATGGCAATATTTGAACAAAGGAGGAGACAGAAAGATTAAAAAAAAAGGATAGCCAGAGATAAGCTTTCTAGAGAGAGAAATAATCAGTGCAAATGTCCTGAAATGGGTGTTGCCTGATGTGTTTCTAGGACAGAAAGGAGATTAATGTGACTGCAGCACAATGAGCAAGGGTGAGATGTAGAAGATGACATTACAGAGTTACAAGGTGGCAGTGGAGTTACGAAACATCTTATAGACCGTGTAAGTAAGGACTTACATTTAGTCTGAGTAAGATCAGGCCACTGGCCGGTTTTGCCAAGAACATCGAGATTATCTGGTTTTGATTTTAAAAGATTGCAAGAGCTACTGTGCTACAAATTGTCTGGGTTGGGGAGGAACAAAGTGAAAGCAGTGATATTAAATAAATAAGAGACAGCTTATTACAATTATTCAAGTGGGAGATGCCTGTAGCTTTGACCAGGGTGTAAGAAAGGCAGATGGTGAGATTTAACAGCACTTTAAAACACTTTTTTTTATACATCCACTTATGGAAACCCAGTGATTTTGCAACTCATGCACTTTTACATAAGTAAACTGCCTCTGTCAAATTCAGCAATGACTTGCACATTGTTTTTTTTTTTTTTTTTTATCCAAGGTGGCCGTCTGGCCTCTGAGCGTTTCTCCAGGTTAAATGTCTCCAGATCTCTGGACAAACAGTCCTACATTTATTTATTTGTTTGTTTGTTTAAGGTTTATTTATTTTTGAGAAAGAGAGACAGAGCGCAAGCACGGGAGAGCAGGCCCGGAAGCTGACTTGCACATTGTTAGAGCCAATGGTCAAATCTCAGTCTCCATCTCACAAGATCCGCTCCCCGACTGTTAGGGATACAGAGTAGTTGTGAAGCCCACGGGTACAAAAGGTTGGGAGGAGGCTGGGAGGACCTGCCAGGCATATATAACCTGAGAGATCTATTTATATGCCACCTGGATGGATATATTGCATAGATGGTCACATACCTAAATCCAAACCATACTAGAAAGGTTCAAGTTAGAGAAATGCATTTTAAAGAGGTACTGTGGGTACTTTTAGCAATGAGGAAGAATAGATCAATAGGGAGCAAATCTATCTCAAAAAGCAAAGATGGCATCTGATGTTAAGAAGTCAGAAAGAAGAGGAAGCAGCTGCAAAGGGAAGGAGAAGGACATCAGCTATTGAGGGAGAAATAAAACCACATGGCAGTGGCATGCTGGGATACAAATAAAGGCAGCATTTCAATGATATGGGAGTAAATCATGAGCTGTGGTAAATACTGCTACCAGGTCAAGTGAGATGAAGATGGAGAATTGATCAGTGGCTTTAGCATTGTGGGAGGCATTGGTGATTTTGATGAGACAGTCTACTTAAGTAAATGTGGACAAATCACAGAAGTTCTGAGCTTCTCTGTCTGAATGTATAAATTGTAACATCAAATGACCCACGTACCTCATTAGCATGTGGCTCAAATAAGACATAATTTATATCAGAGTGACTTAAAATTGGCAAAAGGTACAAATATAAGGTAATATGACTTTTATTATTAATTATAATTGGCATTTCATGCAGGTATTCTCTTTGCCAACGAGCCCTATTGAACAACCATTTGCTATACTTTTTGGTTTTGTTTTCATCATATGCTTTTACTCTATGTTTTAAAAGATAAAGATATAATTTCTGTAAGATAACAGGTATTGGAAACTCCTTACTATCCCTTTCTCTTTGAACCAAGCCATTTATTTGTTTCTGCTATTGCACTTAGGTTTCGATTTCATTTTTATGGAGTTCTCACACATCAAAAAGCAGTGCCCCATAGCAGGCAGTGAACAACGCATTTTTTAAAGAGTGATACGGATTTGTATTGTCTCATAAATACAGATGAGTAGTACATGTATTTAGTGCGGAATTTTTTGAGTTTGAAAATGTTATATAAAGCATGTGAGGATCTGATTGTGCTGCTGTTACTAAATTTGTGGTCAGAGGACAAGATATTTGAATCTATGTCAAATCTTAGTCTCTGAAGATAATGCATTTAGACTTTTCTCTAAATTCCTGCCTTCTTCTTAATTACTGTGACTCATTTCTGAGAATGATGCCCAAAGATATTTGCTCCCATGTTTCTAGTTACTTTGTTTCTTCCAGTTTTTCTGGGCATCATATTTTATCATACTGTAAGTAACTTTTTAGGTGTACTATGCCACTCTTTTCCCATAAAACCCTTAACTGTGTCTTTTAAACTCATTTAAATTTAATATTAAAGAAGGAAAACCACCTATATTGCTTTTAAAACATTTTATTAAGGTATTCATTGTCTAAATACATACATACAGACAGACAGACAAAGTGGTTGTGGAAAATAATATTAAAGAACTGACATTTAAAACTTTTTTAATGAAATCCAAATGTTGCACTGCCCTGTCATTTAAAATATGTTTCTGAAAACAATAATATTGATATGTTAGACATAATCAGAAGCTATTGAAAGTGTACAGGCAGATAAGTTAATAACTATACTTTATATAATTCCTGAAGTAATCAAATTTTAAAGGTGTTTCAAAAACGATAAAATATTTCAAGAAATTATTTAAATAAAATTTAATCTGCTATTATTACATACTCATTGTTAGGTCAACAATAATTTTCTGGATGCTACAGCAGAAACAATATTGAATAAAGCACACAATCTGCCTTTAAATGATTAATAATGCAAGAAAAGAGAGCTGCTCATAATTATTTACAGTCATTTTAATCCACATTAGGTATTATGCTAGATCCTGGAGATATAATAGTGAATATGACAGTATTTCTTGTGTTTTGGAGTTTACAGTCAATTGGGGGAAATAAATGAATAAGTACATAATTAAAATAACATCTGATAAGCATTATAGTGTAAATAAAAAGAGTGCAATGAGAATTCAGGGAAAAGGCACTTAATTCAACTTTACAGATACAAGGAAAGTGTTCTAGCGAGAATGGCACTCAATTCCAATCCTGAAGGAATGGCGAAGAAGGATTAAAGAAAGTAAAACAGGAAAATTAGATAAACTTAAGTAAGAGCACAACATATTTAGAGAAATAATATAGTTCACCAGATTTTAAAGATCACATGTATTATGAAGTAATTTTTGCCCCCACTTCCAATTCATATGTTGAAGTCCTAACCCTAGTACCTCTTAGTGTGACTGAATTTGGAGACAGGTTCTTTACAGAGGTAATTAAGAGTAAATGAGTTCATTGGGGTGGGCCTTAATGCAATATATATATATATATATATATATTGATATATATATATATCAGTGTCTTTATTAAAAAAGGATGTAAGGATATA
Organism: Helogale parvula; assembly: GCA_004023845.1. Taxonomy (NCBI): domain Eukaryota; kingdom Metazoa; phylum Chordata; class Mammalia; order Carnivora; family Herpestidae; genus Helogale; species Helogale parvula. The sequence goes on along the minus strand of PJEM01005499.1, from coordinate 109,503 downwards.
GACACTCAAAGAGGAAAGACCGTGTAAATCAGAAGGAGAAGGTGGCCACCTACAAGCCAAGACAAGGCACCTCAGAAGAATTCAACTATGCTAACACCTTGATCTTGAGACTTCCAGCCTTCAGAACTGTGAGGGGAAAAAAATACTGTTGTGTAAGCCACTCAGTCTGTTGTCTTTTGTCACAGCAGCCCTAATATATTAATATAACATGAAATGTGGTTTAAAATATAAATCAGGAGAACCATAAGACATTTTTTGAGATATTTTACAAATTTGGACTTCTTTGTGAAGTATTCATAAAAGGTTTACATTGTTTTAATCAGTGGAGTAATGACTTCAAATGTCACTCTACCTGCAGTCCTTAATAAATTGACAGGAGACATGAATAAAGGTAGGAGAGTAGGAGGACTGTGCAGGTGACCCAGCAGGAGATGATGACAGTTTTCACTAGAACAGATACAGTGAGGAGAGCAAAAGAAGTGAACTGCCTCAGGACACTTGAAAGGTAGAATTACCACAATTTGATTGACTATATGTGAGTGTTGTAGAAATAGTCAAGCATACCTCCCACTATTAGAAGGTGGAACACTGGTTGGATGGAGATGCCTTTCACTGAGTGGATGATAATAAAATGCTGGAATATGCAATAACCTCCCTTTCAGGATGGAGGCACATATTTCCTTTGACCTTGGGAGTATTGGTAGTTCAGTTCTCATTTGAATTCAGCTTCTAAGAAATGCTGTCACCTGAAGGAGCATCCTTTCTCAGAGGTATACTTTTTTCTCAGAAAGTAGCTCACATCCAATGGCTGGTTAAGGTAGTTATGTAAAGGCTAGGCCCCTTTCCCTCAAGGAAGGCAACCTTGACAGACTATGAAAACTCCAGAGATCCTGGGGTATCTGCTGTAGTCTATATTCAAACTATATTGTTCTTGAAGTTCAAATTTTCCCATTGTCCATTTCTGTTTCCCTTATTCTTGTTCAGATGCTGTTTCTCAGACACTATCCAGTGAACCCCCTGCCTGTACCTTTTTCTTTCAGTTCCTATATCCAGTTGACTTAATACAGTTGAACCAGGAATTGTCCTAGGATTACAGTTTTGGAAGACATGAGTCTCTATCAGTTTACAAATATCTTAGTAAATTACAGGGAAAATGCAATCTTACCAAGTCTAATCTCCAGAAAGCTACAGACTCAGTTTCCTGGAACTCCAACATCACTCTCTCCTCCATAGTGATGTGGGGAACAAAAGCAAGAAGGAAATGGCAGTAAAACTAAATTTCCTTATAACCTGCAACCCATTGACAAATATTTGAGGCCAACACAGAGTAGAACATTTCTCCATGAACCCCCTACTGTTCTTATGTTAATGCCATACTAGAGGAAAAACAACTTTAGCTTGACAACAGCAAGGCTTGGGTATCTTAGAAGTCCTCTTTAGAATATCAAATTCCTTCTGGAAGCCTCCCTTCGGCCTCTACCTCTCCAACTCCACAGTATATAACCAGTCACTCATCACAATTCCAGTGTAGCTCTTTCTGCCCATGGGACCCTGTCCCTGTGTTTTAATACAATCACCTTTTTGCACTATAAATGTCTCAAGAATTCTTTCTTGGCCATTAACTCTGAACCCTACCATGTTTCAAAACCTCATCATGTCTGAAACTTAGCTTTGCTAACAGAATGATGAAAGGACATCTCCTGCTTGATAGAATAACTCCCCCCTTTCTCAGGATCTGTTCAATCTTCTCATCCTGACAACCAGAATATAATTATGGTCAAAGAGAATTGATGCCAGGGTCTTCTAGTTATAGAAAGGGACCTAGTCAATGTAGGCAGGGAGAAGCCAGTGTAGGCACTGGATTCTGAGGAAGCTATGCCAAAGGTGGGGGGTGAGGTATGTTAGGAAACTGCCATCCTAGAGTAAACATAAGACCAGAAAACTCACCAGCTAACTAGTTTTAAAGCAGTACCCAGAAGATGCTTTATTATTAGTGAAGGGAACAACAGGCTTGCTGAGAGGCTCAATGGGGGCTTTCTTCTCTAGGACAGGAGTGACAATATAGAATGCTAATAAATAATTGGTCTTAATAGCATTAGGGAATAATAGTGATGATAGGATCTTGAAAAAAAAAGGATATCAGATGACTATGTTAAGCACAAAGAGAAAGCAAGAGTACAATTAAGTACTAAATAGTAGCGATGTTAGACTGGCAGGCAGAAATCCTGAACTGGAGACATTATGGAAAAAGTGAACAGAACTGTTTCCAGGGGAAAAGATATGGGCAGCCAGCAAAAGTATTACTCATTGTATAGAATTTTTAAAAGTACAGATGAAGATCAAGGATGGATAAATAGTGGGTGACGGCAGAGGATCTAATAAAATTCATCATCACTTGCTGAGTCTCTGGACCTGAGCCAGTACTCAGACTTGGAACCCAGTGACTGAAGTAGAGTCCAGGTCCCCTTGAAGAAAAATGCCATAATACCTTGGCAAGTGCAATGAGTAATTCTTCCCTAAATGCCCTTACTGCCAATTAGATGGTAATCATACATAGGGTGAATTAGAATACTCAGACATTTCAAAAACAAATCATCATCATGGACTGAATAATGAAAAATGGAACCCTGTTTTCCAACTCTGACTCACCGTGAGTCCACTGGGTCCATAAAACTACCCAGAAGCCATTCAAGCAAATGCACAGCTGGGATAAACATACTTGATAATTAGCAGAACCACCACAGTAGTTCTTTGGCATAAGGGTAAGAGGTATCTCATTGGGAAAGCCACATGGAATCCTCTAAAACTGCATGCCCAGCCAAAACATAAATCAAAAACAGTATTGCATCTGGGAAGCAGGGAGAATAGCAGAGATTATTGAAGTCTTAAAATATGCAGAGGAAGTGGTCTCAGACATATCCCTATTAAACCAGCCTGGCTCACACAAAAACAGGCAGATCCTGGCAAAGGAATACTTTAAAAAGTGATTGCCTCAATTTCATCTGCTGTGCCAGATGCAGTATCTTAGCAGATTAACATATTTTTGTTAATACATTTTCTTTGCCATCCGTGTCAGAAATGAGAATCAGAATCAGCCATTATTGATGTGACATAAACATTTACTTCATGCCCTGGTTAATTCTCCCATTTTCTGACATCAGCACTAGTGAATGGCCTGGTTTTTGTTGTTTTTGTTGTTGTTCCGGGAACTAGAAATACATATTTTAAAAGAGTGGTGATCGAGGATAATGAAGTTTCAAGACATAGCATATGGATGGCAGTGAGCACAGAGTATGAAAGATCTTTGAAAGTCAAGTTAACAGCCACCAGAGAGTCTACTCTATGGAAGAGGCACTAGCCAACCAAGTAAACAGAATGGCATAGCCAACTGACCTGAGCAAATTTCTTTCACTGAGCAATGGTGCAATGAATGATTCATAACAAAATAGCCATGGTGGCAGGGATCATAGCTGTAGTTGCTCCAACAGCATGGGCTCCAACTCTCTAAGCCTGATGTCCAAATAACCAGGAGTGTAGATCAGTGAGGAACCCCTAATACCTGTTGTTACATTTCTTATGTAGTACCACTTCCAACTTGAAGGGACAGTGATTCTTAATTGGTATCAATATATATCTAAGCCAGGGGGTTATCTTATATATAGGGCTTTGGCCAGCATAACATTGAGACTCTTTCAAACATGTAATCCTACATAAAATTGCTTCAGACCATGGAACCCGCTTTATAGCAAAGAGCTATGCCAGGGAGCTCATGCCCATGACAGCTACTGGTTGTACTGCGAACCATATCACCCAGAAGCTACTATCCTGATAGAGCAGCAAAGCAGATTTTGAATCCACAGATGATATGACATTTTGAAAATGATACTCTGGAGTGATGGGGTTCCATCATCCTTACCCCAGGATGCAGCATATATCCTACAACAATTATATTATGGTGTTGGATTCTGGACAGAATACATAGATACAGGGACCAAGGAATGAAAATAGAAATGTTTTACTTATTGTCATCCCACAAATGGGGAATTCATGCTTCTTGTTTTCACAACTTCAGGCTTTGTGGGTCTAGTGATCTTGGTTGCCTGAGAATAACACTTTTACCAAGAAATAGCATAAGAATATCACTAAATTTTATATGGCTGCCACCTGGTGATTCCATTTCTTCATGATAAAAACTAGTGTCATCATACTAGCAAGAGAAGTAGGGAAAACTCATCTGGCAATCATTTGTGGTCTCTTTGCTATTCCTCTATCCAATTTTGGTTGCAAATGAGCAAATGCAGCAACCACAGCCTAAGAAGGGCATGCTGAGAATGCGCAAACCTAGATACCTCTGGGATCTGTATCTGGGTCATCCCACTCTATAATCTACTTAAGGTAACAAAAATACTAGGAGACATGCAGAATCCAGACTGGGCAGTAGAGAGAGAAATGTTAGGTTTCACCTTGAGAATTACAGCACCGGTGGAAGCATTACTTGTCCCTTTACCTTCTTCTAAGTTACTCCAGAAAAAGGCTGATAAGAATGTTAGGGACTCTATACCTAGCTGGGGTTGATGCATGTTGTTATGTCATGAGCTTTGCTGAGTCACCCAAACTACCTTTTAGAAAGGAGGTAGTCATTCATCCAGCTACCAGGAATGCTGTCAGCTGCTGGCTCATCACTGAGGCTTTCTAAGAACTGTTCTTGATCAAAGAAGACGTGTCTTCTGAAGTTATTAACTTTCCTTCAAGACTCAGTCTATATCTAGTGACTGCTGACTGCCACGGTACAGTGGTTTAACTCCCTCGCCTCAATTCGGGACAACCCCAAAGGTCCATCCTAACTCCAGAGCTCACTGTGTCACTGTTTAAAGCCTCTATTCCTACTGTTGTTACGATTTATTCCCTCACTCAGCCAACTTCACCTTTCTTACATCTACAGGAGATGTTCCCCAATTACTTTCCCTGAAATTTCTTGCAGGCAAATTTTCATTCTAGAGTCTGTTTCCAGGGAATTTTGCCTAAGACAGGAAACATGAGTAAAAGCAAATTAGAAGAAACATGTAAAGAACTTAGTTAATTTTATGGTGCTTTGGAATCTTCAGGAGATATATGGACTTAAAGCTCATTAAAGTGATCTGGGCTGGAAGTATATTTGTTAGATAGAGACACAGAGATGGTAACTGGCATCACGTGAATAAAGGCCACCGAATGCAAGTGTCTGAATGAGAAGAAAAGAAGTCCTAGGGCAGAATATTGAAAAAAAAATGCAATGGGTGGGCAGAGGGTTAGATTCTGGCAATGCAGAAGTGAACACTGAGTAAGGAAGAAGGCATTTAAGAAGGATCCTCAATAGATACAAGTAATCCTGAGAAGTCAAGACAACTCCGGTGTGAAAATTCACCTCTCACAAACACGTTAGCAATGATGTCACAGATAAGAACAAAACATAGTGGTGAAGGCAGAAGCCAGAACACAACAGCTGAAACGTGTGCTAGAGATCTGGATTTGTGTATATCCAGAGGCTTCCAAGAGGTTTAATTGTGCAAGAGAAGAGAGAGATAACTAAAGCAAGATCTGGGACTGAATGAGGCATCTTAAAATTTATTATTACTTTTTTTGTATCAGAAAAATCATGTGAACATAAAAACCACAAATTCCTAAGTATTAATAATTCTAAAATATTCTGAAGAAAGTGATAAATGAAGCATTATGGCAGTTGTGGATGGATATATATTGCCCCCAATAAGAAAGTCTAAAATTGTTGAAAATAAAGCCCTTAGGTAGCAAAATCTGTGTGGGCAGTTTGAAGAATCTCTAGTTCTCCTACAATTTCCCTATTTATTTAATGTTAAGGTTATTGCTTCATGAGCATAAGTGACATTAGCATTTTGCTGAAAGTTAAAAGCTATGAAAACATACTTGTTAGGGGAATATATAAAGTGAATATAAAAAATAAGATGTTAATATTTAATATTTAATAAATACAAATATTCAAGATTTAATGTGTACTTAAGTTATTGATTATAATGCTACTTTCAATTAACACAGACAAGAGACCTGCCTATGAGCTCTTATGTTTTATAATAAAAATATGTCTTTTAGTTTGTCCATAAAGAACTAGGCATTATGTATTGTACTAAAAACTTCTGATGTTCACACATGTAGGAAGAAAAGGAGTTAGCTATTTTAAAGAGTTTATTCCATGAAATGTTTGAGTGCTTGAGGCTCTATTTAAGTTTTAAAGCTCTGGGATATAGCTAGGGCTAATTCAGTTCAACATTCCAGATGAAGTCTTAGTATTTACATAGCTGCCAATGATCCCTTCATAACTTTCTAAGAGCTGAGTTTCTATTGACTCTAAGTGCCAAGTAACCAGCCAGACATGGCTGTCCAGTGGTGAGGGAGAGAGGGAGGGACAGAGAATGAAATCAGATGCATTGTATAAAGCAGAAGTAAAATGTTAAATAAACACCAAATCACTAACAGCATTATGAAAATTGGGGGATTGTCCTAAAGATGGGGATGGTATAGTAAAATAAAATTAAAGGATGCCAACTTGTTTTGGAAGTCATTTTTTGAGCAAGCACATCCTAAGTGTTTGAACTTGTTTTGAAAATATTATCAAGAAAAGGTATGTTTGCAGATTAGATATCTAGGTTAAATTAAGTTTAACAGTGTCAAATAGGGCACCTGGGTGGCTCAGTTGGTTAAGCATCTGACTTCAGCTTGACTTCAGCTCAGGTCATGATCTTGCAGTTTGTGAGTTCAAGGCCGTGCTTCGGGCTCTGTGCTGACAGCTCTGAGCCTGGAGTGTGCTTTAGAGTCTGTGTCTCCTTCTCTCTCTGCCCTTCCCCTGCTCACACTCTGTTTCTCTGTCTCTCAAAAATAAATAAGCCTTAAAAAAATGAAAAACAAAACAGTGTCAAATAAATGTAAGGATGAGGAAACTCCCATTGGTTTGCATAAAATAAAGTCAATATTCCCTATGTTGATTTAATACATATAAACAATGAGTTGTGACTGGGAATCAAATGTATAGAAAAAACATAAAGCAGTGATAGATTTCTGGGTATGCTGACTCTTCTCGTATAGCTACTTTGAAAAAAAAAGCGTGTTGTTCTTTTCTTTAGGCTCCTGTCCCTCTCAGCTGTGGATAATCGATAACTCAGTGAGAGCTATTCAATAGCTTGGTCAGTTAACTTTGGCTTGTAGCTTTTGTTGAATAGATAAACTGAACAGATCATATGGTACTCAGTGGATTTGATAATCTAAGAATTAATTTTTTCCTCTGTTGATAGGTACTAAAGCTGGAAATGCATGTATTCTGTTGGGAGAGTACATGCAAAGCAGAGAAAACAAAGGCAGGTGCTCAGAATGGAGCTACACATGCAGGAGAAGATGGGATCAGAGAAGACAGGAAAGAGAACAGACAGAAAATAATATTCGGTCTGAAAATGTTCCATAGTTTCTTTCCCTACTACAGCCTATGTTCATTTTTCCTAAGTTATCAGGCATCTGTATCTTTTCATACAGTTTTCCTATGATAATTTAAGTAATTCAAAGCATCCAGAAAAACAAGAAAGAAAAGAAAGTTCATTTTGTGGAAAAGGGCAGAGAAATATGAATTTGAAGGATATACAAGGAAAATACACAGGATAGGAAAACAGAGACCAGGGCAAATTGAAGGCAGAACGTGATACAATTTTTGTAAATATGAGTTTAAAAAACAGTGCAAGATTTTGTAAACACCTTTGTGAACACTTTGATTTGAATTTTGATCTCTATCGTTAAGTTTGTTCGTTTGCATCCCTTGAATTGCTTGTCCAACTATGTGAAATAGACATCTTCCAATGTTGACTTAGAATTTGTAATTACTGCACTTTATTTTACAATGACACAGGTCTTTAAGTTTCCAATTTTAAATAACTATCAGCATTTCTGTGTCTCTTACAGTTTTACTAGAATATATTATATGATATACAGTCCAATATGTATCACAGAAACCCAAAGGAAATATTCTTATCATCTTGGAGCACTTATTTTTGGAGATAGTTTCAACAATATATACTTCTGATCCTGGCCATTTTATTTCTTCTCAATTTCCAACAGTGTAAATATAATGGACTCTAGTACTACAGGATTGAATTCCACACTATGTAAGGAATATATTCAGAATACTATAATCTTTTGCTGCATCACTAGATATATTCACACCTGACATATGATATGCTCATGAAAATGATGACCTCAAAAGAGAAAATGAGACACCAAATCCTCCTCCACACAATGGAGAGTAAAAAGGCAGGAAAGATACATGTACAGATTATTTTTGCTACACTGGGTAATTATGTGAATATCTTCAACTTTCTAGTAACTGCTAGATCTGATTTTCATTTCATTTTCTGAGAATATTCTTCTGTTCCATGTTACATCACGACCTCCTGGGATATGACATGTTTGTTACATCATGTTTGAAAATAATAAATTATAACATGTCAAGGGTTATTACACACCAAAAAGCAAACAAAGGAGGTAGGAATAACAAGGTATCTCCTAAAGCTCCAGAGGACTTATTTCTTGGTGTTTGAAATATCAGTGACTGGTTCGGTGCACTTCAACTTGAAAATAGATAAGACTACTAATGTCATTATTCCAGGCTCTCCTACTTAAGAGTTATCTTGGACTTCACAATAACAATCAAACTGAGAAAGGAGAAAAATGTAAAAGAAAATGTCAAACCATCTCACTATCAACAGAATTTGTCATAAGCTTTATAAAATCACAACCTGATAATTGAATTGATCTAGTATTCTACTGTATAAGGCTATGTGATTGAGATTTATAAGTGACCTACAACACGGTTGTGTTGAAAAAACTGTACATGCACTCAATAAACTCTTGGACATTTAATGCGTATTTGAATGTCTTGATAAAAAGATTAAGTCTATCTTCTCGGCTAGTGAAGGAAAAAGCTTTGCAAACAGAACCCAGATTCAACACATCTGTGAGAGGAGGGGAGGCCAGCAATCAGGGGGGCGGGGGGAGAGACTGACAGAGAGGTGAGCATGTGTGTGTTTATGTGTTTCTCCAATATTTGATCGGAAGATGATAATCCTCAGTTCATTTATTTCTCGAGACAACCAATACTGAATGCTTACTGATTCATCCTAGTCTCAATTTCATTTTTTTTTCTGGACTAAACATTTGTTTGGCCCTGATTGAAACATTTCTTCATCTAAGCATTGATTTTGCTATAGACTTGAACCTGCCCATATAGGTAATCTTTTTCTGAAGCAAGATACTGACCTCTTTATTAGAGAAAACTGCTCAATGGCCCATTTGTGCATTATTGCTTGAAAATATTATACTTTACCCAAGGCTAAGTCAACTACTGCAACTTGATTTTTTATAGTTGCACTCCTAAGTTTTGGGAGGTATCCTGCTTTACTGCTTAGAGTGATGAATGTTCTAATAGAGGTAAGGAAATTGATCTGTGCAGCACAGAAGAGAAATACATTCAGAATGCCATTATTCTGATGGATCTTATTAAAATAAGACTTTCCTACACGGGGAATTTAAAAAAAGTCATGGTGTCTGATCTAAGCTGGGTTTTCAGTAAGGAGAAGGTAGGAAAGGGCATTCCAAGCACAAAGACAAACCTAAGTAAAATCACTGAACCATGGAAGTTTATTCTGACTAGAAACAAAACCACAAATCACTTGGAAGACATATAACTACCTTCTTGGAAATCAGAGTACACTTTTGTCCTCTCTGTCTGCTTTCATTCAAGAGAAAGATTAATAATTTGTTCATATTTTCGATACGCTCAGCTGTGTGTGCATTACCATGTTATAAGCAAGAAGTTGAACTTGTGAATAAAGTATACTGCCTCCTTCAAAACACCAACATCTCAGAGGAGGAAGAGAGCATTTGAATTATAATTATTTATATTATGAAATATATAATTATAACTATAATAAATGTGATAAAGATAACAGAGGCAGCTTCCAGGATCAAAGAAAACAATCAGTAAGTAAACCTATCAGGTTGAGCAGGATAGGATAAGTTGGAGGGGAAGCAGTTAAGGAAAGCTTCATGGTGAAGACAAAACTGCTGCTCTATTTTAAAACGCTGGTAAGAGATTGAAAAGAAAAGATAAAATAAGAAAGTCATTTTAATTAGGGACAATGTCAAAGCTACAGAGATTATAGGTGATTCTAGAATATAAAGTATAAGCCCGGGAGCAGTGAAAGCTTAGGAATGAGATGGCGAGAGATCACACCACAAAGGCACTGTGTCCCATGTTAAAAAGTTGCACTTTGATACCGAGCCATAAGAGCAATTGCTGAGGATTTAAAAAGAGAAGGGACACAACCTGCTGTATAGATGAGACAGATCATTCCGTAGGTCTGTGCATGATGGATCTGAGAATGCATTATTAAAGGGAGGGAGACCAGGTCACAGTGCTTAACTGAGAGATGATTAGAGCCTAATTAAATCTGCATTATTAGGGACAGAGATTAGTGAGTATGCTGATCATAAAAAAAATCATAAGGCAAATATGCCTGGCTTTGTGATTAAGCTGTAGGAGAGACAGGGGGAGGAAACAAATTTGAATTTACTTTCAATTTTATAGCTCTGGTTAGTTTATGGAGAGTGTTGTCAGTAAATAAGAAAAAAGAAAAAGAAAAGGAGAATTACTATATAACTTTCAGGCAGGACAGGCTTATCTTTGTTGCATTTCAAAACACTATTAAAATGGCAAGAGGCATATAGGTCCATTAGAATCAAACAAGAGAGAGAGAGAGAGAGAGAGAGAGAGAGAGAGAGAGAGAAAATGGAAGAAATAATGTTACTGCACATTTTATTTATTTATTTGTTTGTTTGTTTGTTTTTATTTTTTTAGTGGGCTCCCCACCCAGCCTGCAGCCCAATGCAAGGCTTGAACTTATGACACCAAGATCAACACATCAGCTGAGATTGAGAGTCAGATGCTCAATGGATTGAGCCTCCCAGGTACCCTGTTACTGTGTATTTTAAAGGAAGAGAAAGGGATGAATATTTAAGGGGCACCTGGGTGGTTCAGTCAGTTAAACATTCAACTGTTGATTTCAACTCACATCATGATTTATGGTTCATGAAATCGAGCCCCACCCCACATCAAGCCCCGTGTCTCACTCTGCTGACACCGTGGCACTTACTTAGGATTCTTTCTCTCTTTCTCTGTGTCTCTCTCTCTCCCCCTCTCCCATTCATTCTCTCCTTCTCTCTCTCAAAATAAGTAAATAAACATTAAAAAAAAAAAAGGAAGGGATAGACATTTGAGTAGCAGAGAAAGATGGTACCTGACTGAGAAGAGGGATAATGATAGGAATAAAATCAGTCTAATTGTCCTGAGTCTTTTAAGTTTTGGCTTTGCATGGACTTGCAGGCAAGTAGAGAATTAGAACCTGAAATTAGAAGAATTGGATCGATAGTTGAATCTACATCTCCAAAGAGCCTTTGTCCTGTAGGTTCACATTCATGGGTTCCAGGGTTTATGGGATATGAGCATATATTGTGGACAGCCACAATTCAATTTATATACACTCCACACTCCCAGAGCAGAACATGTGATTGTCATTCTTAAGTATGAACTGGCAGCCCAGCTTTGAAGCAAGTTGAGAAGGAGTGGGGAGGTTAATGAAGAAGTGAAAGAAGGGGGAGATAATGAGAAGAGAGGAGATGGAAGTCAAGGTCCATCCGTAAAGGAGTTTTGTACTTGTTCAAGAAGAAAAAACATCTCATCATGTGCTGTTAGAAAAATGGAGATGAAAACTGATAGAAAAGCTTGATGGTTTATGCACAGGGAGTGGTAAAGTATGTCTGGTGGCCTTACTTGGCTTGTCAATGGACTGTGTCAGTTGAATCTTCCAGAAAGCAGACACTGAGGCTGAGTTAGGAGCAGAAGTGTCTTATTGGGGGATAGCACTTATAATACACAAATGGAGTAGAAAGCAAGATTCAAGAGAGAGCTTTAAAACTTATCACACACCTTTCAGTGTCTCAGGCAACACAACAGGAAGTTCCAGAGTCAAGTCAAAGTAGTCTGTATTGTGCAAAAACAGCCAGGCCATGGTGAATCACTGATGGAAGGCTGCATAGAAAGAGTGTGGCCTGGGCTCCAATGCTGAGCGAAGCCATGAAGACATTGCCTCCAGAGGCTGCCAGTTCCCTGTCCTCCTTCATATGTGTCCAAGTTCTTTCTGGGAGGGAAGCAGAGCAAGGACGCTCCTTGGCTACTACCATCATAGGGAGGGATGTTTGCTATGAGTAAGGGAGAGGGCAAGGAATTTGTAGATGAATTGCCAAAAATATCTCACTAAATGGTTATTGGTAGAATACAAGGAGAGAGTGGATAAACTGGTATGTGACCCAAGGTGAGAGGAGATAAAGGATCCAAATAGTCATTTGATTTTACTGAGCACCATAAAGGGCTTAAGAATGGGGCCAACATAGGTAACTTATAACATGAATACCTTTATGGTAGGTGTTTTTCAGAGGGAGGAGGTGCCAGTGACTGACTCTGGAGCAGTAGATTTCGAAGTGAATTTCAAGACCTCCTCATGAACTCTGTGGTAAGTCAAGGGGACAGGAAATAGAGTGGTTTTAGTACCTCACAGCTTTCCCTCCTTCCAACATCACTACACACAACTGTTATGTAATCAGATGGTAGAGGGAAGGTAAGGATTTGCACCCAAAACAATAAACCTGACTTCTTAAGAAACCATGTTTTCCCTGATTTCTTCCTTCCTTCCTCCCTTCCTTCCTTCCTTTCTTTCTCTTTCTTTCCCTCCCTCTTTCCTTCCTTCCCTGTCTTTCTTTCTTCCTTCCTTCCTTCCTTCTTCTTTCTCTCTCACTCACTCTCTCCCTCCTTCTCTCCCTTTCTTTCTTTCTTTTTCTTTCTTTCCTTCTTTCTTTCTTTCTTTCTTTCTTTCTTTCTTTCTTTCTTTCTTTCTTTCTTTCTTTCTCTCATGCTGATGTCTGAAGATATACCATGATCTTTGTGAATAAAGTGTTGCTGTTTTCTATCGTGACTATATTAATGTAAATTTGATAGCATTAGTAATGTTTTTTCCCTTTAAACAGTGATGTATATTTTATTTGGTGAACCAGACCTTCTTAAATTTGGTTTCCTTACATTCTTTAAAAGTAACATTCTTTACCCCTTTTCTAAATGCTTCTACTCTGAGTCTTCTTTCTCTAGCATCTTAGAGAGAATGTTATAGTGAGGCCAAAGATAAGGTGCAGAGGAAGGCAGAAAATGGGGCCTAGGGGAGCCTGGGTGGCTCAGTTGGCTGAGTGTCTGACTTCATCTCAGGCCATAATCTCACAGTTTGTAGACTTGAGTCTCTCATGGGACTCTGTGCTGATAGCTCAGAGCCTGGAGCCTGCTTCAGATTCTGTGTCTCCCTCTCTCTCTGACCCTCACCCCCCCCCCCACTAAAGCACACACATGTGCTTATTTAGAATATTTAGAAAAAAATAGGAAAAAAACAAAGAAAACAGGGCCTGGAGTGGAGAGGTTGTGTTCTGAAAGAGGGATATTACAGTGTATATCATTTCTGAGTTAGAATTATTCATATGAGAAGATCCACTGTGTGAATCAAATGGAACAGAAATCAAGGCCACTAAAATTAAGATCTACTCCATTTAACCAGCCTTCAGAGACATTAAACTCTCTCAGACTTGTGATATAAGTTGAAATGAATCTGTAGTAGGCAGAGATCCAAAATTTTCAGTGAGGGAAGGGCCATTCCTAGTAAAGATGGATGCAAAAGATTAGAAAATGATAGTGTACAATAACATGAACCTCAAAGATGGTTTCATATAAATGAAAGAAAGCTAGTCTGGAATACATAGTCAGTTGTCAGGAGAGGAGAAGGCTCCTCATCACTCTTCCAAACTTCATTTCCTGTCACAGGGTTGGTGATGGCTCAGGTACATAAACATGAATTCCACTGGGGAAGACTATAGGCAAGGTAGGGGGTTTAATCATGCCCACAGATTATTTGATACTCGTCTTTCAAGGAGTGGCATTAAGTCACTTCATTTGAGAGTGGCTGAAAATAGTAACTCACTACAAATGAAGAGGCTAAAGCAGAAACGATGGTGAGGGTGACTTTGGAGCCCAGATTTTTATTAAAAGCACTGCAACTTCCTTCATAATCCATTGTAATGCCATGTCGAGAGGCCACTCAAGTAGTTGACAGACAGACTTGTGCTGCAAAGACCTGAGGTCTATGGCCAGCAGCCATGTGAGTGAGATTCCTTGGTGGCAGGTCATTTGACCCCAGTCAGGCCTTCTGGTGCCTTCAGCCTCAGATGACATCATGATTCCAATCATGTCAAAGATCTTGAGTCTCCCAGCAAAGCCAGTCCCAAATTCCTGACCCACAGAAATTAGATGGTAATAAATGCTATTCTTTTAAACCATTATATCTGGGATCATTGGTTGTATAGCAGAAGATAGAGAACACTGGCAGAAACACATCACACTGAGGAGAATCAGTGGCAGGACATTTTTTGAAAACTAAGAATGTTGGGAATCTATTAAAAGCTAAATACTTCTAAAATATAACAATTAAAAAAAAGATGAGAAGGTGAAGTGAATATTTGGATAATCTATAAGTATGCAATTTCACAAAGAGACAAGGATATGACTGATGAAAAAAAGACCAACAAATACACATGATATTTTTGTTAGAAACACAATAAATGAACATTTCGAGAGACATTTATGTACATGAGGAGAGAACACTCTGTTTCTAGATGGTGATGTAGCTTTGTGGAGCCTCAAAGTTTCCCATTAATTTTTAAATAATTGGCTACATCACCTTCAAGGAGTAAAGATTCTGTCCATCATGAGAACCATTACTGACATACTCATAGGTGTTTTCTATACGCTGCTTCCCAACCCTTAACACACGCATACTTTGGACACAGCAACTGAGTGATGTCTGATTCCTTAGGGCCACAGAGCGTTACTAAGCAAAACAAAACAGCCTCTAAAACCTTCCTAATTGTCTATTCTGTTATGTATGAAGCAAAACTTGATTTTTCAAGGAGTTTTCTTTAGTAGGTCCAGTCTTCAGGCTTGACTGTAGGCCCCTACTGCACAGGCAAAGAAAGCTCAAGTTGGTAAATGGAAGATGAAAGGAGAGACAAAATAAAGGGATGTAATGAAAGAGGATGGCTATGAAGAAGACTATGCTTGGATATGACTGGCCTCAAATACATAATTTTTATAGTCACTTGCGCAAGGGGGGATTTATGAACCAGGTTTATTTTCCGCTCAATTCAGAACCAAAATTAATTTTAACAACAAAAAATACTGTGTTTCTATGAGAAAATATTTAAGTTGGGAATGAGAGATCTTACAGAATTTTATAACATAATCTGCTCACCTTTCAGCCTATAGCTGCTCATGTAACACACAGCATGCCATTCGATGGCGTTCTACCACCCCTAGGCATTGCTCTGCAGAAAAAAGTCATGTGTCTCAAGAGATCAGCGAAAAATGGGAAGGAAAATAAATCCCAGCCTTTTTCCTAAGCTTAACCAACAAATTCCATTTACTTTTGTGTAAGCACTCACCTGCCACAGTGAAAGGCCATGGTGCCTGTATGCTGTCCTAAGCGGTGAGGGGGCCCCACTCTCTTCCCCAACCCAAACTTGACCTACACTCGCCTCCCCCCAACCCAGGTTTTCACAATCCTGGGTCGTCTTTACACTGGGAGCTTTGCATTTGGGTACTGCATCTAGAAACTCATGAACATTTGTCATTCCAGCTCTTTTTTGCTTTGTTTTCATACACACTATAGATACGCACACTTACGTAAGATGTGTGAAAGAGGTACTGTTGAAAGGAAAGCTGAAGACTGCATAAGCATATAGTAACTTGAGGGAAAAAAAATCCCACTCAGATTGATAATAAACATGTAAATAAAAGGAAGGGAAGACTGAGGACAGCTAAACGTGTTCAAAGGTCATCAGAAACTACTGGGATTTGAAGGTAAACATATTAAGCTAGAAATTGGGAAAGGAGTAAAAGTGTAAATTAGAGATTCAGATTTCTTTCAACTGAAAATATTTGTTGCGAGTCTGACATTTCTGCTAGTGAGCTAAAGTTCTTTTGTACCAATTATATCTATTCCTTGCAGTCAAGTCATAGTTCTTCACAGGTGTTAAATGTTGAAAAGCACAGACTACTGTTGACAATGTGAATAGAGTAAACCAATTTATGAACATGACAGAGATATCTTGAAGTGAAAAAAGTGGGTCAAAAAGAGCAGCTTTTATATTTTTGCTGTTGTAAAATGCTCAGATAGTAGTCCAATACAAGGGCAAATAAATTCTGTACACTAAAAAGCTTTACAAAAATTCCCACCTATAACTAAAGCAATACACTATAGCTTAAAATATTGCCTATAAAATACTTGTGTGTACATAGTAATTCACATGAATATATATATATACACACATATATGTGTGTGTGTGTGTGTGCATGTATTACTTTATACAATTATTTTTCCTTGCATAAAATAGATAAAAAAGGGGGGGGGTCACCTGGGACCTGGGTGGCTCAGTCGGTTGACCATCTGACTTCAGATCCGGTCCATGAGTTTGAGTCCTGCATCAGACTCTGTGCTGACAGCTCAGAGCCTGGAGCCTACTTCAGATTCTGTGTCTCCTTCTCTATCTGCCCCTCTCCCACTTGTGCTCGCTCTCGCTCTCTCTCTCTCTCACATAAATAAACATCAAAAAAATTTTTTTAAATAGAAAAAACAATCTGGGCATCTGGGTGGCTCAGTTGATTGAGCATCTGACTTCAGCTCAGGTAATGATCTTGTAGTTCATGAATTCAAGCCCCACACCGGACTCGCTGCTGTCAGCACAGAGCCTGCTTTTGGATCCTATGTCTCCACCTCTCTGTCCCTCCCTTGCTCATGCTCTCTTTATAAAATACAAGTAAACATTAGAAGAAGAGGAAGAAGAAGAAAGAAGAAGAAGGAGATCCAAATTGAACAAACAGTATCAACATGTTTTGAATGAAAAAGAAGTGTTAACCTATGAGAAAGAACATAGATTAGTCACATGAATTCCTATATAAGATCGAGTGGTATGTGTTAATGTCATTACTTAAAAATCACTCCATTTTATTCCCATTATACCTGTATGGCAGTGTTCCAAATGATTCTGAGGAACTTGAAGTGGGTGTCTTCCTGAGAAACATGAATGAGTTACCACAGACACACAAATAGAATCAAAGGGGGTAACTGACTACAGTGATAATGATAAGTCTTTAATACCTGTCCTTTTGCATCTTCAATTGTGTAAGCGTACGCTTGCTGCATGTGAGTAGGCGTTAACTGGTCTGAAGCTAAACTCCTATAGTATCTCCTAGACAAGATGCTGGTCGCCCCCAAATCCATTGCTTAAAGGAAAGAATTAAAGTTAACTTCAAAGCTTGGGCTCCAGTCCCAATTCACCCATGAACAATGATGTGGCAAGGAGTTTGTCATATAACACAACTGCAACTACATGTCTTGTGCCCTGGCTCCCAAACATATCCATCTAGAGAAGAGAAATTTCCCTTCCTAACTTCAGCCCCTACCTACACTGAGGTGGCAACAGGGCTGCCTGGATTCAAGGTTCAGAACCATCATGTTATTTTTGTATGTTGGCCCATGCTACCACTGGAGGAGAAGCGTTCTAGTTCTTTCCAAAAGGCTCAATACCCAAGGACTGCTGTTTCCTTAAAGGTCACTTCTGGCCCTGTGAGCTCACTTCAGATTTCTATCAGCTAACCCAGAGTGTGGTGACCAGTCCATAGGGACTACATGCCTGTCACTGATTTTAATCTCTGAAAATTTCAACAATAAATGCTAGTACAGCAAACCTGCTCTTTCTGCTTGACTCTACACCTTTTTTGCATGAGAGCAAGAGCGCATTAATTTGGGTACGCAAAGAAATCACTATGTCTTCAGCTCTGATTCCTTAAACAGGCTTTAATCATCTAATGACAATTTGAAGTGTTTTAACAAACTGGAGTTGAGCAAAAATGTTATTTATCCATCCTTAGTTTGGATCACAATGCACATACTTGAATAAACATAAATAAAAGGTCAAAACATTGTGTATATTCATATTTTATTTGCTAAAAAAGATTTACTTCTGGCCACCATTTTGTTTTGTTTATAAATAAAAGAGGAGCCAAAAAAAAAAAAACATGAGGTAAGGGTTTCAAATATTAACTTCTCTTTTTAACATTTACCCCCTAAGGCAAGTAAGTCCCTCTTACAAATATGTGATAAATGAGAAAAAAGGAAAAAGAATTATTGCTTTGGGACTAAGAGAACAGCTATGTAAGTGAACTCATCATTTTTCATCTTTTCTTTTCATGCTGTGCATTTTTTGTAGGTTCGCTCAAAATTGAAAGTTAAGTGGATCTAGAAACAATGTGTAACATTTGTTCTACAATCAATATAGGGTATTCTGACAAGTCGAAAGAAATGGTCAGTTTAAAAACTATTAATTTAATGCAGGATTCTGATTTAAGATGCAAGCAAACCTTTAAACTCTTTATTAAAACAATTGGACCTCTATATCTTACCAATGTCTCAGCTGAAATATTAAATAATGTAATTTATCATTTAAGAATTACTATATTGCACTGAAAATGGATTTAAATGACACCATTAAAATAATGTCACCACCGAGAAGCACTATAAATGATCTGACTCTCAGTCCCTTCAAATACCTGAAATTAAGATGAAATAAATTTTTACTTTGCTACATTCCTCAACTGTATTGATATTTTATGAATCATTACATTTTAGATGCATTATACTATGGGACACTCAATACCCTAGGAGAAAAAGCAGCTCTAGTTGCTCTAGTCTAAATCATCTGATTCCTGGGGTGACAGAATTCAGGTCTGTTGAAAAAGTAATGATTCTCAAGTAATCATTCAATAAGAAGTTGCTGAGTGAATGACATTAAGAGGAAGGCAACATATCTGAAAGTTTAATATAATTCCCTCATTGCAAACTGCAAGTGATTATGGTACTAAACTCTGTGCCATGAGAATGACCCAGAATGATCTGCACTCAGTCCCCCTTCTCCATCCTCCTGCCCCTCCACGCTTTCCTCGTCCTCTGTGTTTCACCCATGCTGTCCTGCCTTCATTGTCATACACAGTGTTCGTTCTTCTTATGAGCATATGAGGTTGCCTTTACCTAAAAGTTCTTCTGCTTCGTCCCTGTTAATGTATCCATTATTCATAATCAATCTACAGATCTCACCGAAGAGAAACTTCCTTTCTTCCTCTGACCAAGTCAAGCATTCCTCTTCCACCATTTCATAGTACTGAATATTTTTCCTTTACCAGTTTTTCAGTTACATAGTTACTTATGCCATTTTTTAACTTACTTTTGTCACTTCCCTAAATTGTAAGCTCCATGATGGCTGGTATTATTTTTTATCTGTTCAGGGCACAATGACAGACAAAGAGAAAGTGTTAGTATTTGTTGAATGAATGGTTGTGTGGATGGATAGATGAATGGAGATGGATCACAATTTGCTGTATAGTCAATTAATAATGTTATTACAGATCAAATGATACATTTTAGTATTTTAGTATGCTCATTCTCCTTGATGTTATTATATTAGTACATTTGTAACAAGGCAAAGAAATGCAGAAGGGAACACATACTGTCCAACTACAATGAGGTCCCTAAGACCTCTATCACTAACACCCATACACATAGTATACATTGTCTCAACATTATAACATGATCTCTGGATATTGGGAATGGTGTGATAGAAGATACTTGTCCTATGATGAGAGTGAAAATGAACACTTATATATGGAAAATATTACATGAATTCTGAAGTAAAATTCTTAATTCTCCTTGTATTTTGATTTAGTTTAAAAAAAAAACTATAGCTCCATCAATATGGAAACTTAAAATTTCAGAAACGATTAGAAGTATATTTCACTCTCATGCTCGTATCCACACATTTCCATCATCCTCATCAATTTCAGTCTCACAGCAACAAACAAAAAACATAAAAAAAAGATAAAAGCAAGAAATCAAAACAAAACAAAAACAAAGGATGGCAGGGAATAATTTCAGTCCAATACTTTCATTTCACGCTTTTTTTTTAACTGAAAGAGTATCATTAAATCAATGTTAATTCTGTCATCACTTAAAATCAATGTAATATATTGCTATCATATACACGATCGCTTATATATGAATCTTGGGCACTGAAAATCATTGCTCCCAATAGTGAGATATAAAATATTTGTGTTTTCTTTGAGTAAAATGACCCAGTTATTCACCCTTCTTGCACTTCACTTTGTGTCATATAATTCCCCTTGGTCAAAAAGAGAATAACCAAATAAGAAGTAGAATGTTTAAAACAACTTCCATATTCCTTAATCCCCTCCCTTGATGTTGAATATGTAACATTTGGGATGTCAAGATAAAACCATGTAGACTGACCTGCCTCTTTGGAAGAAACTCTTCTAAGTGTGTTTAAATGTAAAAAAAAAAAAAAAAAACAGACATATAAAATAATTTAAGAAATGGCACTCTGAGTTTTCTGAAAGTTATCCATGATGAAATAAGTAGATTTGTACTAAAACTGATAAATGTTAACATACATTTTAAAAGGCCAGTCTCTTGTACTTGAGTAATTTTTTGCTATATATTTTCACCAGAAATTCAAAAAAAATTTAGACCACATATTCCTTATAATTTTATATACATATATATTGCTTATCATGATAATGATCCCTTATTTTAGATTTTTTAGGGTAAATCATAATGGGTATTGCATAATAACTGAGACATGGAATAGGAATTTAAAAGCATTCAAATAAAAAGAAGGCTTGTTTTGTAAAGTAAAATACAATAAATAATCAGTATTAAAAGACCCTATACGTTTTTTAACTTGGAGTAAAAAAAAAAAAATTATAAATAAGCAGTATAAGGAAGTTTCTGATCAGTGACTACAGTTTTCCTGGAATCATTGCAGTCCATCAATTATTTCAAAAGGCATCATATATTGGGAGGCCTCGGTGGGTAAGTCAGTTAAAAGTCCGACCTTAGCTTAGGTCATGATCTTGTAGTTCATGAGTTTGAGCCCTGTGCTGGGCTCTGTGCTGATGGCTTGGAGCCTGAAGCCTGCTTCAGATTCCATGTCTCCCTCTAGCTCTGCCCCTCCCCTGCTCTACCATTAATATTACAGTGAGTGGGGGAGGGTCAGAGAGAGAGGGAGACACAGAATCCGAAGCAGGCTCCAGGCTCTGAGCTCTGAACTGTCAGCACAGAGCCTGCTGCAGGGCTCGAACCCACAAACTGTGAGATCATGACCTAGCTGAGGTTGGCTGCTTGCTTAACCGACTGAGCCACACAGGCACCCCAAACTATTTGAAGTTTTAAGCCAACATAACTTGTACTGTGTGCTGTAAAAAATAGATGTATACTTAATTGCAAAATACATAAAGATTTTAAGGATTTTTTTCATATATTTGAGATTATTTTAAAGCAACTAAATTCCAGATCCACTGGCAATCTAATTCTTCTGCATTAACTAAAAACAATGGCCTAAAATTTTATGATTAAAGGTTAAGTAGATTTTTTAATGAAAATATAGTTATAGTATAGTAAAAGGTGCTCATTTACTCACAGTTTAAAGTTCATAATTAGCCCAACAAAGTGAAAATGTTCAACCACACACAAATATGATTAGTCTTATCAAAGGAAATAAAAATGTAAAACCAAGACAAACAGGAAATTAAGAAGCAAGGAAATTAAAAGATTCAAAGTGACTTTAATCCCTTCTCAGATTCTGAGTTTAATTGCCAGTTGCAAAGTAAGCTCAATTATAAAATCACGTTAAGAAAACTGACTTTTTAATTTTAGGCTAATTTCATGGGTATGGACGGAGTGTTGGTTGAAAAATCTGAAGAAATAAAAAGTCTCTTGATGAAATATTATGAAAAGTAGTGTTCCCATAATAAGTACAGCGGTCCAACAATTGTAAAGTCAAATAGATGTTTATAAAAAAACCAAAAAGTACTAATATCTAATATGTATCTTTTGTTACTTTCAAAAACATACTGTTTGAAATGTAGGTGGATGGCTTTAATCCCATAAATCATTCACTTAAGCCAAAATAATATTTAATGATGAATTCATTATAAAAGGTCTTATAAAAATGTTTATGAGAAAAAAATTGTTTAGCAACCCAACTGGTTTGAACTGAATTAAAGCACCACGTCCTGTAAGCTGAGTCTACATCTTCCCACAGATTAAAATAACAATGTGATAGTTGAATGTAATCTTTCTATCAAGGCAGTTTTCCAATTCCATTTAGAAAAAAAAAAGTACAGTATATGTCTCATTTCCTTCAGATTTATGTATGAAAAATACCACTTTGTCCAATAGAATTGAAATCAGTTATCTGACCTATTCTTCAAGGCAATTTTCTGGTTTATTATTTGTTCATTCTTCAGCTGTGGCTTAACTGTGTATACAATTATCTTACATATTGATATTCCAAATCAGGCTTATCAATACCCTAAATAATTAAGAATCAACATTTTATAATACCCATAGTCAATAGTTCCTTAATTTAGAACTCAAGTTTTTTACCATCATGATATATTTTGGAGCTCTCAATGAATTGCCTTGATTTTTTGATCTCTTAAAGTGTTTTAGTTCAAATAATGTCTCCATTTCTACTATTAATATTACAGCCCAGCTAATATGTTGATTTTATTTTGATTTGATGTTAAGTAAATCTTATTTATAAATTTTTATTTATAACCTATTTTCTCCTGTAATCACACATAAAATTTATAAGCATACATATACATGAAATTATACAGAATTTATTTTATATATGTATATAAATTAGAATAATTTACTGTGTAATCATACTTTCACACATATATAAAAATTTCAAGAGAGGGAGATAGGCTGGTTCATAAAATTTTTTAGCATTAAGAAGTCTATTTAGAAAAACCTATATCTTTGTATATTTGTTCTGGTATTGCTCTCCATTTCTTTTTATCATTAATAGCCACCTCCCCAAGCTATGTGTTACAGGAATCATTCTTAAAGAATCATTTCAACTCCCTGATCTTTGGTTCCTGCTGTAAATTGATTCTACACACAGCAGTCTAATGAAACCATATAAAAAATACTTTTGTAATTCTAAACCACAGAAACATATAGATGTTCCTTCTCTGAAAGATGAACTTAAACCCTGATGTGATTCTTTATCTATTCACAGTATTTTTCAGGAATAAAGTAGCAAAACCACAAAGCCCAGAGAGAGCGTTTGGGTTAAGTGTTTGTGTAACTCTTTTTCTCAGTATGCAATTTCTTATTCTCCTTCTATATTTCTTTAACTGACTCTCTCAGTATGTCCTCGTTATATTTTACTTTAGCAATGTTTCAAAATACTGTCATTAGTGAAAAGGCCCTTTGCTCTGGCAGCAAGTGATGAAGGTGTAAATTACACAAGGAGAAGAAAAGATGTGCCCTAGGAATTTAAACCCATTTTGCCTTCATAATTCAGACAAATTCATTCAGTGAGCTAATGAGCTATGAGAAACGAGACACATTTTAAACACACTGCTTAGTGTAGGGAATGTTTTGCTAGATCTGGTTCTATCATTAAGTTGTGGTCTCAAATACTGCATTAGGGAGTTCAGAATACGTTTAACTAATGTCTTCCATTTTTAGACAGAGTAATAAAAACGTTGAGAACTACCAAGATTTTTTTTTCTTTTTTGATTAATATGCTGTATTTAATATGTCTTTTTAATGACCAATAGTGTTTTGCTTTTTGTGTATCTGTTTTTATACAATTTGCTTTATTCAAAATAATTTATTATAGTTGATAGACTTTATAAAAGTAGCGTGCTTGAGAACTGGAACCAGTGATAAAGAGAAAAATAACTACATGCAATTGAGGGTGAGTCCAAGGTCAGAGCAATGGTAAGGGACAAGTCAAATTAAGCGTTAGGTACCACAGATTTCTGAAAATGTAAACCTGACACAGAAGGAAACAGAGGAGATCATAAAAAGGCTTTCCTGATAATCTCATGCACTCCAAGGAAGGAGTTCTTTAGTATTGCAAAGATTACATTACAGAAACACGGTGATATAGCAGCTTCATATTTTCTGTGAAGTCTAAAATAAGACCATCTTTCTACTCGCAGAAAGGAGTTGGGTTTTTTTTTCTTTTTCTGAAATAAGATGATTTGACTTAAAAGTAACAAGACATGATGCCATTATTATTGAATCACTGTGACCATGCTATTTGTATAAAATACTGAATTTTAACCACAACAAAATACCACAAATATCAATAAGTTTTCTCTAATTCATTTCCAAATAATATATGGAACATTTAAGAGCCACAGCTTCCCATTTCTAGAGGACCTATGAAAGTGACCAATGAACGCCTTGTTTTTATGGGCAGGTGGTAAAAAGTACAAACCTATTATAGATGTGCCTTCATTAAGTTACAGAAGGGGGAGGAAATACTAAGAATACATTATACCTAAAGTATTCTAAGTAAATGAACCTTTGATTTTTTTCTGTTTCAGGAAGAAGCAATTCTTCCTGTTTTACAATTGTATTATTTTAACATAGCATTTTCCTTTTTCATATACCTTTTCTGTTTTGCGTAAAATTAATAATAATAGCTGATATTTATTGAACATGTACTATGACAAAATTTTTAAGTCTTCCACTACAGCCATTTTCCTGTTCCTTAGTAGGAATAGGGTTGTTCTAAGCATGCGGATTTCCAATTAGAAAATTCGTTTCTTAGCCCACTTTACAGGCACTTAGTGTATGTGATCCAGTTTTGCCCATGACAGTGAATGGCAGTGTGCCACTTTGGAGCCTGAGTCTGTAGGACTGTGACCTCTCCTATACATTCTCTTTCTCTTTCCCTGTTGGATGGAGTTAGACTTCTAGAACCATCCGTGTAACATGCAGACTATCACAGGCTGTTTGCTAATGCCTTCCAGGAAAACTGTCATTGTGAAAAAAAAGTACGCTTCCTTCTGTTTCTTTTTATTTATTACACTAGAAAATGCTTTTTAAAAATGGAATAGTTTAGCCTTTTATTGCAACTAATAAGTTTAGTGTGTGTCATGCAATAATCTAAGAGCTTTATAACTTCATCATCAAAACAGTTATGTAGATATTTTCATTGTCACTTTTTAGAATAAAGAAGCTTAGTTTTATTCAGATGAAGTAATTTGCCCATCTTCACTCTACTACTGCCATATTTCAGCAATTCTAAGGTGCACATTTTTTCCATATCATAACATCTCTGAAATCGAGATATATCTTGAAATTATTGGTATCTTACAAATCATTTGGAGGGGTTGCTTGTGTGTGTGACTGGGATAATATAAAATAACGATGTATGCTCTGAAAACCGATGTCTTAGATTTGGTGAGATAAGTAAACATGGTTGTAGGTATTCAAATCCAGGCAGTCCTGCTCCAGAACTTTTCATCTGAAGAACTTACTTCACTGAAAAAACAAAATGATTTCAACCTAATGCAAAAACGGTGTCTAGGAAAGATAGTTTTGTAGATTTTTCAAATTGGTTTGATTCTGTTTATTTTCAGTTCCCATGTCTTTTCCAGTTTTGATTTTAATAAATAAATGACTTTTAATCTTCCAGCATAAATTAACTGCTTTGCTAAAATACCCAAACAAATAGTGATAGGTAAGAAGGTTTTTGCAATTATATTTAATATTTCCTTATTGATGCAAGAATATAAGACAGGACTAAATCTCATCTTCTAGGATATATCCTGCCATAATGGAATTAATGAATCAGATAAAATGAATAGTTTGCAAGTAAGATACCTTTCAAAAACAGTATCAATACAGCATATATAGCTTCTCACTGAGTTTCTGCCCAGATGATGATGCATTGTTTTCTTCTGTCTTTCCCCCTCACTCTACTCAATTGATCTCTCTTTTTCTCTGCCTTCTTTAAAAAAAAAAATTGAGGGTAGATAGAAAGAAGAATCAATTTTAGCAGTTTGAAAGGGTTTGAAAGAATCAGAGGTGATAAACTATGTAATATATTTGGTTTATCAACTAGACTATGAACTCCTTGAAGAGTGGTCTATGATTTTTTTTTTCTATGTGCTCCAGGTCTTGGTACAAAGCCTACTACCTACTAGCTCTGGAGAGTATATTAAATTTAACTAAATTTTGAAAGAAAAAAGATGGTAAAATGTTTTCAATTACTTAATTCAATAATATTGGTCACCTACTGTGTACCAATCAGCATTTCTAGGAGAATTCAATTATACAAAACATTTCCATCTATCTATCTATCTATCTATCTATCTATCTGTCTATCTATCTAGGGTTGTTCTAAAGTTAGCGATTTTTTATGTAAAACTTTTTAAAAAAACAACATTTTTCCAATGCATATTTCTCTTAGTATTTTTAATTTCCCTCATAAATTTGGATTGTATTCATAAAAGTCCCGTAATTCCCCCAGGTCCATTTTTATGTTTTTAAACATACAAACATACAATTTCCAAAGAAACATTCTACTTCAGAAAATATTTCCTGAAGAAACAATCCTAAACAGAAAATATATACATATATAATCTATATTACATATACACACATATTTAAAACATAATGTTTATAATAGGATTTTATAAAGCAACAAATTAAAACAATTTTTGACTTGATATATAACAATTTTGGATATGATATATATACTATATCACAATAAAAAAAGTAGCTGTCTTGAAGTTTTGATAATGGGGTGTATTTTTCTTCTCCTAATTTTATTTTTCTGTGATTATAGAAGTCTGCTCTGTATAGGTCTTGGTACCACTGAACAGGAAAATGAAACATAATGTAATGCTTTTTTAAAGCAATTCTGAAGGCCAATCAGTATGCAACTCAATTTATAAGAATTATTACTTCATTAGTCATTACAAGCCTATGAGATATTATACCATTATTCCCATCTTATTACTGAGGAAACAGCCCACTAGATGAAATTATACAAAAACTGCAAAATAGAGGAATAGAGCCCATGTAATTCTGAAACGATGTTTTGAACAATAAGTTATACAATTTTTTCCTGAAATGTAATGTCTCTCTTCTCAAGTAGCAGAGAAAAGAGTATATACATATGAGACAATGTTAAATACTGTTCTGTAAAGAAAGTAAAAATCAGCTTGAACTGCAGAAGACAAAGACCCTCTCATTAATCAGCCCCAGGGGGAAAAGGGTGTGAGCTGACACAGAAAATGACAGCTACTAAATTAACAGGAAATGTTGTATCTCCCAAGTCATAAAGAAACTGTAAAATGCATTAATGATCTCCTTTTGGAGAGACTACTGTTTCTTACAATCACGCTTCCAGCCTCTCTCAACTATATATATTTATAATTAGAGATACCTAATTACTAAGTCATCTTCACTTTACGAGAGCACCCAACGACTAATTAGTCTCCACTTCTAATCTTGCCTCAGAAAAAGTGACTGATCCAAACTAATCCTTTCCTTAGGCCTTTCTCAAAATCATTCCACTGGAAGCCAAACCTTATAAAAGATACTTCTCTGGAGAGTTACCCTCGCGGTATCAAGCCACTGTATCTCACTTGTTTGACCACATGGATTTAGACTTTATTGAATGGATTTCCTTAAAACAAAGCAGGATATGGTAAGTGCTGTTAAACAAGTATAAATATTCTGTAGTTGGAGCAGTTAAAAGGAATTGATTACTTTTGGGTTAACACCAGTGAAAGTTTATATACAGAGTGCTTCTAGAGGCAGACTCTATGTTGGAGATCAATCTGGTTGTATGAATATATTTGAGGATCAAGGAACAATTTGAAAAGGGAAGCATATTGTCACAAAACACCAAAGCATTCTTCTTGGTTTGAATCAGGTTTAAGGATATTTGTTCTCAAAAGGAAAGTTGGAGATACAATGTGAAATGTCTCAAATACTACAAAGTAAAAATTAGACATGTCTACTGTAGGCTATCAGATTGGACACAAAGGCAGCTGAATGGTGTATGATGGACAGATCTTTGGATGAAGACCAAAACAACTCTAATGTCAGTTAAAGATGGATTTGGATGTGTGAAATTTGAGACAGGGAGACCATTTAGGGTGCGATTTCAAAAACTGAGTGGATATTCCATTGCCAGAATAATTAAAGAAAATACATATGTGTGACAATATTTGGTGAGAGATAAAAGAAAGAGGATAAAAAAATGTAGTAAGATGTTTAGTAGAAAATGGTGGCAGACTCAAGAGTTGATGATATGATTATCCTAGAGAGGAAGATGAATAATCTTTTTGTGTGATGGGCTGCCAAGAGCAGGCACCGCACTAAGAAGGAGCTAACAAGCTGACACATGAAAATAGGGATCTAGAGCAGGAGCAGAGTATCCGAACTGGAACAGACATTTTGAGGGTTATCACTACTGAAGTGAATTTTCAAAGTACATCTGTAGAAAATTTAAAAGAATTAATGAGAAATGAGAGGAACAAATCCATTTAGGATCCATATGTTTGGAAAGAGCAAAGAACAAAAACCTGGTAAAGAACAGAATAAAAAACATGATGAGAGATAGAGAACAATGGTATATTGTCTTTAAAAATAAAGACTTCCAAGGCGCCTGGGTGGCTCATCTGACTTCAGCTCAGGTCATGATCTCACTCACGGTTCGTGAGTTCGAGCCTGAAGATTCTGTGTTTCCTTTCCTCTCTGTCTCTCCCCAGCTCATGTTTTGTGTCTCTCTCTCTCAAAAATAAATAAATAAATAAATAAATAAATAAATAAATAAATAAATAAACAAATAAATAAAATAAATGAATGAATAAACATTAAAAAGGTAATAATAAAGACTTTCAGGAAGAAAGAAATTGACAACGTCATATAGGTCATCGAGTGTAAGAAGGAAGGAAATAAGATTTGGCGGTTATGAAATCACGGATGCCCCATGCAGAAGGTACTAAGACATCCTAAATCTTTTTCTAAAGCTCTCTCTAAGTTTGAGGGGGGATATTAAATAAGATATTACCATATTTAAATTTAAGAATTGTCCCCAAATCTATATGTCCCTTCCTAACTTCTCATTTATTTTATGACCTTTAAAGTCCGATATTTCTCTAAATTTGGAAGTTCTTTGGAATGAAGGCCGCAGTAGAATGCAGCAATGCAGTGTGTTACTGAATGAACATAGATCTGTGCTCGGAAATAAAAAGCAATGACAAGTGCAGGCATCTCTGAAGCACCTGCTTGTATTCAAAGCACTGTACTCTCCCCACTCTTCTATGAATCCATTACTTAAGAACAATTGATTTTCTATTTAAGTATAAACTTTCAAGGTCACTTAAATCTAAAGAGTATATATCATATATTTGAACACTGTGAGTAGCTTCAATGAATGTTTCATCTATAATCTCTCCCGGGCACACATATCTGATTTATTGTAGACTCATTGATGCTAACTCACCTTATAAGTGAAATGCCAAACAGGTTAATTTTCCCTGTGAATGTGAGCACTTTCATCACTTACTATTTTTGCCGGTTTTTCTTTTTCCAAATACAGGTACACCTCTCTCAACGCAAGAGCTATGTCACATTTTATAACTTATCTTTTATCTGTTGAGTCATTCCGGAAACTGCCAAGAGCACCTTTAAGGACAATGCTGGGTCAATTCCTGTAATCACATCCCACCTCTTTCTCTAACAGACATTTGCCATTTAAGTCACAGCTTAGTTCTGAATGGTCTCTTGATTTTAAACCTCTTGTTGAAAGATTCACTCTCTTCTCAGATAAGAGTCAATTTATTAATTTTTTCCAGAGCTTTTGACATATTTGAAAAAGTCACCTTCTCTTCACTTTACATATCATTTTCACCAGGTAATCACTTCTCTATTAATTTAAGTGGAAAATTCCTCCCTGATGTTCTTCACAAAAACTTTTATATTCTTCCATCACCTTCCCCGAAACATGCTGCATTCTACAACATACTTATTGATGCCTTCTTCATTTTATTTGCAGTAAGCAATAATCATCTTTGTTTTATTTTGTTTTCTTGCTGGGCTACTTCACTACATCTTCTCCACTTCAAATCCTCTCTCAAAATTCACATACTCATTACATTCTCAACTTTCCTATGGCAAACTCATAATTGCTAAAGACAAAAAAAATGGGAGGAGGGTGACAAGGGGGGCCCACATCGATTTTCTGTTATATTAAAGTTAATGACTATGGGAAAAAATCTTGCCTTCCTAAACACATGTGAGGAAACTACTCTTCCAAGTATCTAACAAGTATTTTTACATGCTTTAATAACTTGTGTCACTTTAGATATATACAAAACTGTTTAAAATATTCATAAGGTGGGGCACCTGGGTGGCTCAGTTGGCTAAGCATCCGACTTCAGCTCAGGTCCTGATCTCACGGTTCATGAGTTTGAGCCCCATGTTGGGCTCTGTGCTGACAGCTCAGAGACTAGAGCCTGTTTCAGGCTATGCCTTCCTCTTTCTCTGTCCCTCCCCTGCTCCCTCTCTCCCTCTCTCTCTCTCAAAAATAAACACTAAAAAATTAAAAATATATATATTATAAAATGTTTATAAGGAAATTACTTCCTTTCTGTGTCCATGTTTTAATTGCATCAAATTATGCCTACTTTCTTGAACATACTGTTAACTCTTTTTAATATTTCTCCAAAAAGCTCTTTTCAAAGCTCTACTTTCCTAACTTTTTAACATATATATATGTTATATATATATATATATATATATATATATATATATATATATATAAAGGTCTGAATATATTTGTCCTTGAAAAATTCAAATGCTGAAATTCTAATCCCCAAGTTGATGGGATTTGGAGGTGGGACCTTTGGGGGGTGATTAGGTAAATGAAGGTAGAGTCCTCTAATTGGGGTTAGCTCTCCTTTAAAAGAGACCCCAAAGATCTCTCTCCTCCTTTTTTTCTCCCATGTGAGTATATGATGAGAAGACAGTTGTCTGCGATCTGGAAGGAAGTCTCTCATCAGAACCTGATCTTGCTAGTGTCCTGACCTTGAACTTTCAGGTTCCAAAACTGTCAGGAAAAATAAAATCTGTTTTTATAAACCATACGTTCCTTCATGTATGCCTAAAGTATCAAGTCTCCAAGAAGACTGCCAACCCCCAACCTCTGCCCTCAATCCTGTCCTGAGCTGGCCTGTCTAAATTGGTTCACTTTCTACTAAATCTCAGATTCCTCTTTCACTCTGCTGCCTATGGCTTTGTTTGAACTCATAATCTTACTACATCTTAGTTTGCTACGAACATCTACTCTACTGTCAATGAATATTTTCAACATTTTGCAGGTAGGAAACAAAAATCTACTGTTCTGCTCCATGTCCACACTACTCAGGGCACATCATTTCTGTCATACCCATTATTTGGAGAGCTTCCTTGTCTCAAGATAATTGGCATCCCTGGAGTTATTTCTATCCAGAACCTCTCCCAACAAAACTAACAAATTACCACAGTATTTTTGAACACTACAGGTATATAGAATGACATCACTTTCCTTACAATTCATTCATGCATTTTTCTCTCCAAATACTTTTCCAAACAACTAGTATGGAGGATGTAGACTTTAAATACAGATCTGTTTCTTGCAGGTGTATCTCTGCTTTGGACTGTACATGTTATGAGAGGTCACTGAGTTGATTTGTCTTCATATCATCAGGACAACTAGCAGCAAGGTTTCCTTATAGTTCATGCTCAATAGTGATTTTTTTTAAGTTTAAGTTTCAACTTTCAAAACCATTGCAGGGGGCTCTGTATTGCTGAAGAGGTCAACGCAGCAGATGATAAACTACCTAACTAAACTACAGGGCTTTCGATACCTCCAGACTCTTTGGATCCTAACAAGAGGATTAAAGAAGCAGAGTGACTACTGATCATTGATTGAACAATGGGTTAATATGAGGGACTTTGGGGCCTTCCAAATATCCAGGAATTTTTTCCCCTCAAGTTGTATTTTAAACCGTATCACTTTTACTAAGGATCTATTATGTAACTTATTTAGATACAGAGCTGCAGTCTAGTAAAAAGATTTCCCCAACTCCCTCCAAGAAAAAACACCTATCTAAAACTTATAATTATTCCACGGTTAGAATTCATGGTTTTGAGCCTGTATTTTAGAGATTCTACACCTCAAGAGGGCTATGAAGAATCCATAAAATTATCTACATTTTAAATGAATGTACTTGGCCAAGCTAATCCTGTTTATGAATTTCAAATACAACACTATCAGTATCTAAGACACTAGAATAAGTTCCTCTTTTTTAAACAGCACACAGAAAGAGTAGATAGCTGCTTTGATAGCATTCTGTATCTAAAATGTGAAATGGTAAATAAATAACACATAAGATCAATGGTTGCTTCAGGTCCTGCCCTCCTCTGCATTCAAAGAGATAAAGACTTTCACATTATTTAAAGCCCTCTATGACTGAAGGAAAACAGAAGGATGAATTGACAGGTAGGCAATTAGCTCATTTCAGGCTGGGCAGGTGGAATGCCTGCCCCTTCAGCAGGGTCTCAGGTGTTTTCCTGAGCTTCTGAAGAGGAGAGATGGTCATCAATTCCCATTTACCCTTTTCCTAATGCCTTTAGCACAAGGAACACAATGTTGACTGAAATGTGTCTGAATATATTTGGTATTTATAAATACCAATATAATATCCTAAAACAGTAAGCAGATACAAATATACTTAGATGTAGTATTTGAGATACTATAGAGTTAAATTTTCATGCTTTTTTATTTTTAAGGTTTTTTTAAAGGCACATTTAGATTTCCTTTTTTTAAACTTTTTTAACGTTTATTTACTTTTGAGAGAGAGAAACAGAGAGTGTCAGTGGGGGAGGGTCAGAGAGAGGGAGACACTGAATCTGAAGCATACTCCACGCTCTGAGCTGTCAGCACAGAGCCCGATACAGGGCTCGAACCCACGAACTATGAGATCATGACCTGAGCTGAAGTTGGCTGCTTTACTGATTGAGCCGCCTAGGCGCCCCGAGATTTTCTTTAATCATTTGTAACATACCAGTAAGAAATCTGGTGGAAAGTGGCAATACTAGGACATTTCCTAAGAGTAAAGAAAATACTAACAAAATACAGCACCCTTGTGACAAATTTCTCTAAACAAATAATTACATCCAAGTGATAACTTCTTGTTATTACTGTGAAGTCAAAATCAAATAGCAACTAAACTCTGTGCCAATATAAAATTAAACTATACCTCATTGTTGTCTATTTGTAACCCCTTCTAAGAGGATGTTAACAAAATTTTAAAGTAGTAGTAAATATTATAAAAAGAAAGAGGTGCGCTTTCATTTTTTGAATATCATAAATGGCTATTATATAACATTTTTTCTTGGTATTCACTCATTTGCGATTTTTTTTATTGAATAACTTTCAAAATGGTAAAATATAATGATAATTGGAGATTGACCTCTTCTTTTTACATTTTTGCTTTTAACTAAAAAAATATGATGTAACTGTAAATCAATTCATTCTTTTGGATGAGTTAATCTATAGAACCATGTGGCAAAAGAAAGAAAGAAAAGAAAGAAAGTCGATGACTCAATGAAATTTCATTGTGAATATTAAATTTGATTTTTTAAAAAAATTTTAAATGTTTTATTTAGTTCTGATACAAAGAGAGAGCATGAGAAGGGGAGGGTCAGAGAGAGAGGAGACACAGAATCAAGCAGGCTCAAGACTGTGAGCTGTCAGCACACAGCCTGTCACGGGATCGAACTCACAGACCCACATACCGCGAGACCATGACCTGAGCCTAAGTCTGAGGTTTAACTGACTGAGCCACTCAGGCGCCCCTTAAATTTGCATTTTAATGCTACCTATTCTCTTTTACTGATACTTGCTGTACCTCTACTTTTAATCATGTTTAGCACCCCCTTTCATATTATTTGGCATGTGGCTTATGGCAATAGGGACAGTATGCTTACTTCAATAAAAAGAAGAATAGGGAAGATTTCTTTCTCTATTTTTTAAATAAGGAACTGAATTTGTTTTATGGGACAATAGTATTCTTTATATAATTTATAGGATGATAATTATTCCTAAATATTTTAAAATCTAATACAATTACATAGTTTGTTTTCTTATAAACCTATGTGGTTTTTTTTCTCCTTGTATGAATTATGCATAACTGAGTATAAAGTAGATCTTAAAACCTGGTTGGATGGAGGAGTAGGAAAGGACACTGGAGACCACTTAGTCTCACCAACCTTCCTCCACATCTTTCTATGCTTAAATTCTTTTACAACATTTTTGACAAATGATTCATGCAGATTAACCTTTCTATTTCTAGGATTACTTGTTCTAGAGACCAGCTATTCTATTGTGAACATTCTACATTATTTTAATTAAAATACATTCACAAATCAAATATCTTCACATTATAGTACTGAAAAATGAACAAAATTATCATATTGACAATGTTAACCCTAAAAATAAAACTGTCAGTTATTTTACCAGCAAAAATGGATTTATTTGAGAATTACAATCCCGAACATGAATGCTAAGGCATGCATAATCATAGGCAAGTGTGAAGCACAAATAGGAATGCTCTTTTATAGAGGAAATGAAATTTAGAAGGGATATTAGAAACAAAAAGTGCTTTGTAGTAAACTGGGGGTTCAAAGTATCATGGCTTCTCATTGGCTGAGTTGTGACAGTCTCTCATTGGCTGGGCTGGGGAAGAAGGAAACCTTTCCTCCTCCTGTTGCTATAGCATAGTAATATTGACTTGCAAAGTACCACTTCCTTCCTGTTGGGGTCTTCAGCTGATGAAGAATGGTAGGGAATAAGAACCCCTCCTCCCCCATTCTGGCTTCCCAATTCCATTTTAGTCAGGTTTCCCTTTATTAATTTTCATAACAGCCACATGGAACTATTTTATTTCCTCATAAATAATTATTCTTAGTCCTTAATTTGCATTAGTATTGGTATTATATTTGTTTTGTTTTACAGGGTATAGAGCAATAACTGTCTTAACGTCTTTCCTCCTGTACTTCTCAAACGGCAGGTCTCCTTGTTTTTACTTTATATAGTTGATTACTTGAACATACATTCATATGTCATAACAGGAGGACTGTTTCTAGTGATATTGGAGGAATGGCATGCTAAGTCCTACCACAGATAACAATTAGATAATACTAGAAAATACTATCAATGGCAAATGATAGGATATACAGCAACTGAAACTTTCATACTTCCTGGTAGTAATCTAAAACTGTATGATTTCTTTGAAAAATAATTTGGTAGTTTCCTAACAAATAAAATAAACTTACTATGTAATTCAGCCACTCCAATCTTGAACATATACAGAAGAGAAATGACAAATCTATGTAAAATCTCATACACTTTATTCATAATAGCGAAAATTGATAACTGCACATATTCATCACAAGAACGGATAAGCAAATCATGGCCTATCTGTTCAACGGAATACGATTCTGTCATAAAAACGAATATATTAATGATATGAGCAACATAATGAATGGATCTTTAGATCATTACACTGAGAGAAAGGAAATCAGTCAAGAAAAGAGTAGAAAGGAAGCACAGCAATAATTGAGGGATAAAGACTTTGGAAATGAGGACATGAGTGAGGAATCTGAAATGGTTGAAAAATTTTCTGTCGTAAATGTGATTGTGACTACACAAATTCATACTTATTTTAGAATTCATCTACCCTTAGACTTTAAGTGGACACAGCTTACTGTTAGTAGATTATAACTAAAAATATGATATCAAACTTCAACCATCTACAGGGATGCTTAATAATTATGAGTGCTGATTTTGCATGCAGGTAATTAGTTATAATTTAAAAATTATAAAACAGAAAGCCATGCTTTCAATATTTTATTTTAAGCTCACACTTACCCAATGTGAATATACTCATATTCTGAAAGGGTAGAGGCATGGGTATAGTAGAAGAGTATAGAAGTCCTACAAAGTTGAATAAAATTGACACCCCAAAATGATAATTTTAAATAATTTATTAGTAATCTCAAACTTATTTTGAAATATATTGCACGCACTCACATATTCTGTACTTACTGATAAAGGAGGCATTGCCAAACTGAAGTCAGCTCCATTAGAGGATAGTCACAGCCATTCGGAAGGATAGTTTCCCTCTCTTCTCATTTTAGATTTACTTCAGTGGGACAATTTGACACACATTATGGGAACTGCCATTTTAATGCTCAACAAATTATTTCCTTGGCTATAGTAGAAATCTCTATCTAGTAAATCATCTATGCATAAATCAGTAATCTTTGTTAACAGTTTCCAGAAAGTACAAATCTAAGTTTCTACATTATGCCTACAAGGAGATTATCAAAGATATTTTTTGTCTGTCAAAAAAGAAATGATTTCAAAGTATTTTACATATGATTCTCTACTTTTCTAGAGGATATGTGTCTTATAATTTATTTTGAGATATAAAAGGATAAAAGGGAATATTAGGCAAGAGAAACTATCCTCTTTATTTCAATAAATAAAAAAATATAGAGAAAGTAAGGATCAAGGAGGCCTTGTCCTCTATTTCTGTTATGAAAAACCTCTTTGAAAGTACAAGATACAATTAAGACTCCTTATATTATTTCTCAATTGTTAAGAGGGCTCTGGGTTTGAACACTGAAAATCCAACTTACTAATTTTCTCCTCATGGACAATTTGTATAATCTAAATGTATCTCATTTTTACATTTTGTAAATTGGGATTGTTACTGATATCTATCTCTTAGTATGAAAGTCAAATAGGTTATTATCTGGAAAGTGCTTTAAGTGTTTAGGAGCACCTAGGTGGCTCAGTTGGTTAAGCATACAACACTAGATTTCGGCTCAGGTCGTGATCCCAGGGCTATGGGACTGAACCCTGCATCGGGCTCTGCATTGAGCATGGAGCCTGCTTTAAGATTCTCTCTTCCTCCCTCTGCCCTCTGCCCTACGTGCACTCTTTGTCTCTCTCTCAAAGTGATTTTTTAAAAGTTAAAAAAAAAAAAGTATTTAAAATGGAGTGAAAATTCAATAAATATTTACTATGTTTAATTTTGATATCTTATCCCTAAGACCTGTGAACATTCTACTAAGCACATGAAATATTTTTTCATGAATTTCTTTTTTATACCTGTGCATCTAAGGCAAAATAAGAGCTTATTTTGTAAGATATACTCAATTTAGAAAATGGTTTCAAAACTCACTGTATTTCTGCCTTTTTTATCTGTTTGTTTGAATCTACTCTTAAGTTTCTAGTATAAAGTTCCCCTGCTTCACCATACAAAGTGCTGAGAATTGACTTTCACTTATTACTCCACACTTTCACTCTATATTTCTATCATTGCCAGGTTATCAGACATTTTGCGGAGAGTTAAAATCAGACTATAGAAGCATTTCTCTTTATGTTTCCATAATACTCTGAGACAAAATATATTGCATTAAATCAAGAATTTGTTAAGCCAGCAATAGCACTCCTAGGAATTTACACAATGGATACAGGAGTGTTGATTCATAGGGGCACGTGTAGGCCAATGTTTACAGTAGTACTTTCAACAATAGCCAAAGTATGGAAAGAGCCTAAATGTCCATCAACTGATGAATGGATCAAGAAGACGTGGTTTATATATACAATGGAGTACTACTTGGCAATGAGAAAGAATGAAATCATGTCTTTTGCAGCAACATGGATGGAACTGGAGGGTATTATGCTGAGTGAAATAAGTCAGTCAGAAAAAGACAGATATCATACATTTTCAGTCATATGTGTAATGTGAGAAACTTAATAGAAGGCCATGGGGGAGGGGAAGGGGAAAAATAGTTACAAACAAGGAGGGAAACAAACCATAAGAGATTCTTAAATACACAGAACAAACTGAGGGTTCATAGGGGGTGTGGAAGAGGGGGAAATGGTGATGGACATTGAGGAGGGTACTTGTTGGGATGAGCACTGGGTGTTGTATGTAAGCCAATTTGACAACAAATTATATTAAAAAAAAGAATCAATCAAATATTCTAGTTCCAACACAGTCACAAGATGTTTAGATAGTTCAAGGGGAATATAGCAAATAATCCAGCTATTTGAGATCTTGAGACCTTTCTGAGATCTCATTTAGAGAAAAATAAAAATCTGAGAATGTTTTTTGACAATCACACCACTGTTTTTAAACTTTGTACTATTCACATCCAAAAACACAACCATATTTCCCTATCTTAATGTGAGTTTCATAATTTTTTAACTTCTCAAAACAACAGTTTTTAGCAAATATACTGATGTCTACAGGATGTAGTCAACATTTCCATTAAATATAAGTCTTAGGATGACTCACATAACTGAAAATAAATAAATAGATAAATGTGCTAATTTTCTTTTTCTCTGACAAGACAGAATAAATATTAAATTCTAAAGAAGAAAAACCTGTAGTGATAACAGATCAGTTGTTGCCTGTGGCTGAGTGTGATGGGAGAGAATGTCCAAAAAAGGTCACAAGGTAACAATCTGTGGTTAGTAAGATACATTTTTTATTAGGATCTGATCTTGCTAGTAGTTATAGAGCTATACAATGAGTGTCAAAATTCATTGAATTGTATATTTAAAACCGGTGGATAGTATTTTCTGTGTGTACAGTTCAGTAAAGGCCAATAGTTTTTAAAATCACAAAATCATATTTACCATGTACAGTTATTTAAAAAGAAACTGTCCTGCTCTAAGTCTTGTGGAGGGTTCAGTCTTGGGTGACCAAGTTCTTACCACAAGATCTCATTTGACAAACCTATAGAAAGATAATCCAGGCAGTACAATAATCTCTAATGTGGCCAGTCTATTCAGAGTGGATAGTTCTTTTTTAAGCCAGATTTCTTTCAGCTCTTACATCTAGTTAGCAGGGGGATAACAATTTGAGTTCAAAAGAAGACTAGTGCCACAGTGGCTGAGTGTGGCTTTTTTTTTTCTTTAAGTTTACTTATTTTTGAGAGAGAGTAAGAGAGGGGCAAAGAGAGACAGAATTCCAAGCAGGCTCAGAGCATTGTCAGCACAGAGTCCAACATGGGGCTCAAACTCACCAACTGTGAGATCATGACCTGAGCCAAAATCAAGAGTTGGATGACCATCTGAATAAGCCACCTGGGGTGCCCCTGAATGTGACATTTTGAGTCTTTACTAATGTGCATCAAAGATTGTTTCTGAGATCCTTAGAACTACTTTAGACATAGAGCATAGATTTCTAGTCTCCTTGAAACTTTCCATTCCTATTTCTTTCTTTGATTTTCCTATAACTGTGTCTCCATTATTGTCCCAAATGTACCTTTGACCAAATTCTATTACTTCTTATTTGAAATAGCAATAGTTAAGTTTCTTTTTGCAATCAGATAAAGCCTCAATAGAAGTAGGATTATATATTTATTATTCAAACTGATGTTCATATCAATTGCTGCCCAGGGAAATCTATCATAATTTCAGTCTTGGCCAACATTTTGGAGACTATCTTGGGATATTATGGAGCCATTAATGGTATTATACTGCCTGGATTATCTCTCAGAACACACTTTAGAAATAAAGTTGGTGGTACCTAACCTACAAACAAGTGTCAGTTTCAAGTGTCTCTGTGAATTCTTTAACCTACTACTGAAGGCAGCTCACGGGCCTATCATTTGCTGATCTGTAACTTCCTCTCCCACATTAAAACAATAATAATCTAATATTAGTCATTTATATCGGTTGACTGATGGCCTAATTTATGTTCTAATAACAAGCACTAATTCTGCTCATTTAATCTCCAAACAGCCCCCTTACAGGAGAAAACAAAAAAAAAAAAAAAAAAAAAAGGGAGGCTAAGTGATTGCCAGAGAATTGGCCCAAAGAAAGAGTACAAGTGCTATTCCATTCTGAGCAGTGGGTCTCCAGAGCCTAAATACAATATTTCTACAAATTAAAAGTTGTCATTTAAATAAAAAAGTCGAATAAGATACATTATTCTATAACATGAATCAATGTTTTAGTCAAAATTGTTGAAGTAGCTTATGATTTGTAGAAAAGTGTAAGGGGAAGAAATTTTATGCATGCTCCATGGAGTCTAAAGAAGCCCTAGTCACACTGCTTTACCCCAAATGATTCAGATCTGACTGGTTATGTACTTACTAGTACGCACCATCATAAGTGACACGGCTGCTGCTTGCAGATTTTGTTTCCTCCAGCAGCACAATACACACGCATACACATGTATATAAATATACATCCAAGCCTATTATTCCACTGAAATAAAGTGATCTCACAGGTCCATGTCCATTATATCTTTCACATTTACAGATACTTAGGAAATATTTTATATCTCAAAAGCCACTGAGATCTCCAAAGATCAACATTGGGCTTCTTTCCAAAAAGTGAAAAAAAAAGAACAATCAAGATAGCAGGCTATAAGTAAACACCTGATTTTTATTAGACATTTTATATTTTAAGGGATTAGGAGCAGGGTGAAATGCTGAGTAAAAAACGTGTTTTTCTTCAAAAACCTTTGTGTACTTCAGAAGTTGAAACTTCCTGAGGACAGATGGACACCTGCTAGGACTTAAGAGTTCACTCTGAGGCACTTTTCCATTTAGTTGCAAATTTCTGCTATTCATTTCAACTTTGTGTTTTTACTTTTAAATGAAAATTCTACCTACTCTTTTTGATATGCTGATATCTTGTGATATTGCACCTTTTATTCAAGCTGTAGTGAATACTTCCTCCCTTGTCTCCTTTGCCTATTTTTTTTTATTCCCCCAAAGGCATTTCCTTCAATGTAATACATGGCTTTATAGTCCTTCATAAATCCACGGAATTTAAAGTCCTTTGTACCTATGATCTCATTTCTTTGATTCTTCCCCACTTTCAAGCAATTCTTGCATGGCTGTGAAACATACATTTAGAATAACTCCTTCTTGTTGAATTCTCTGGTTTAGACAATATAATTGACCTCTCAGCAGCCAGGAAATCTTTTTGGTCTATTTTTAGCTATATTTGTCACCACCAGCTGTCGAGGTAGTTAAAATTCCCCTGGAGAACCCTATTAAACAGTTAGTGAGTGCTGCATTTCAAATGCAGGATTTCGCAGCATTGGAAGCTGGGCTGTGTGCATAGTGGCTCTACCTCTTAGCATGGATCAATAATGCTCTCATTCTTTAACTTCAAGAAGGGTGTCAGCAAACTGATCAAAATCATGTAAATATTATTTCTTTTTTCATCAACTAAAAGTATGAACAATATTTCTGAATAATAGTAGATAAGCAAGACAGATTTTATAAATAACAGCAACATTTTTTACACGATACTCAGGAAATTTTTCCTCCTGAATACAGAAAA
The DNA here is from genome assembly GCA_004023845.1 of Helogale parvula. NCBI lineage: Eukaryota > Metazoa > Chordata > Mammalia > Carnivora > Herpestidae > Helogale > Helogale parvula. The sequence continues at coordinate 67,974 of PJEM01005499.1, read as the reverse complement.
TATATTTGGGTGTGCCTGGGTGGCTCAGTCAGTTAAGCATCCTTAGTTCAAGCCCTGTGTTGGGCTCTGTGCTGACAGCTCAGAACTCGGAGCTGGCTTAGAGTTCTGTGTCTGCCTCTCTTGCTCTCCCTCCCCTGCTCATGCTGTCTCTCTGTGTCTCTCTGTGTCTCTGTCTCTCTCAAAAACAAACATTAAAAAAATTAAAAGGAAAAAATATATTTGGAAAATTATGGACAGCAGGAAGAAATTAGGTCAACCTGTGATACAGGCACTTTGTATTTAAAATTAAAGACTAAAGTAAAGAGAATAAAGCAATTACAATTTTGAAGTAAGTTGAAAGACAAACATCTTAATGTTTAAAAATAATTAAATGCTCTTCCATTTTCACATAAGACTACTGCTGTAAGTAAATTTTAGGGAGTAGATTTCAAAACATAGTGTAACTGGTTTACACTTTCTAAATTTCATAAAAGAATTACAAAGGTGAAAAGCATGTATAGTTTTCGACTGTTCTTCATCCACTAAAATTAATTGACCATAAATTTGGTAGCAGTTGGACTTTGAAGTGGGAAGGAACTAAGGTACTGGTACATATTGTTTTAATGAACAATGATGTGTGAAACGAATCATAGCCATGTCAACAAGATAATGGTGAATCATAGCCTATCCGTGGATGAAAGGCTGTGTGACAAGTACATGAGGTAGTTGGTAAAAGATGCCAGTTGAGTGTTATTCTTGAAAAAGGAAAAATGATAGGAAGCCTACAGCTTTCCAGGCATGTCCGCACAATAAACACACAGAAGCCCTGTTGTGAAGATTTTGCATGAAACAGAACATTTTATTGCTTTTCCGTGGCTGCTGTAACAAATTTATCATAAATAGTTGCTTTCGACAATACAAATGTGTTGCACAGTTCTGTAGGTCAGGAGTCTGACAGGGCTCCCTGGACTAAACGGTGTGGGCAGTGCTGCATTTCTTTCTGAAGGCTGTAGGGGAGAATTCATTTTCTCCTTATTTGGACTGTTGAAAAAAATTTGGTTTCTTGGGGTTGTAGATCTGAGATCAACCTTTTCTTGCTGGCTCTCAGCTAAGCACTGCTCCCAGCTTCTGCCGGCTGTCTTGGTTCCTTGACTTCATGGCTCTCTTCCTCCATCTTCAATGCCAATGTAAGGATAGGCTGAGTGACTCTTCTTCTTTCCTTGCGTCTCTCTAAGCCAGAAAAGACTCTCTTGTTTAAAGACTCATATAATAAGATTAACTAGGGTAACCAGTATCTCAAGAGCCCTCCCCTTAATCACACCTACAAAGTTTCCTTTGCCATGTGAGGCAATATATTCCCAGGTTCCACTGCTTGAGAGTATGGACATCCTCGTGGGAGACATGATTCTGCCTATGCTGACTGATTCTTGACATCAATTACTTTATCCTGGGTATTAGTTTGCTGGAAATGTCAAAACAAAATTCCGGAGACTGGATGGGTTAAACAAAAAAAATTAATTTTCCGTACAGTTCTAGAGGTTTCAAGACCAAGATCCACATTTCAGCACATTTGGTTTCTTTAGAGACCTCTCCCCTTGATTTGCAGATGGACATCTTGTTGTGTCCTCACATAGTCATTTTCCTGTGTGTGCACATCCCTGGTAACTGTTTATAAGCCCAAATTCCCTTTTCTTAGAAGGAGACCAATCAGATTGGATTAGGGCCTACCCTAAGGGCCCGTTCTAACTTAATCACTCCTTTAAAGACCCTATCCTCAAATACAGTCACATTCTGATATATTGAAGATTAGGATTTCAACATATAAACTTTAGAGAGACACAATGGAACCCATAACAGTAATTTTAGGACTTTGAAAGCTAAAAGGGATTTTAAAAGCCACTTCCCCAAAATGTGACTGAGGAAACTGCTAATCAGATAAACCAAATAGCTCAAGGATGTAAAGAATTCTAATCTACTACACCACATTTCAATCACAGACTTTATTTTTTCTGTCTGCCATGTTCCTTCTCAGCACAGTGGCATATAATTTTAATACATATATTTCCAGATTTCAATGGCAGTGCTTGATTGTGCAAAACAAGAACATAAAAGAATGGTAATAAATGCCTATATACTGTATATACCGTGGTTTTTGAATATATATGTAACACTTGCTTTTTGTTTTGTTTTTGTAATCCATAAATGTGCACAGACTTAAACTTCTGACTATTCTGCTCTTCCTTTTGTTTAGTTTTGCCTTAAGAAAAGGAAAAAAGGAGCACTTTTTTTCGGGACTCAAGAAAACACTACTTCTTCACACTAAATATAAACTAATATTAAGAATGTATATATATATATATATATACACACACATATATATATATATACACACATATATATATATACATGCCTGTATGTGTGTATGTGTGTGTGTATATATAGGTATATTTATAAACATGTGTATATATATATACGTATATATGCATATATTTGCCATATATATGCGTGTATATAATAGGCTAACATAAATAATTAAATAATTCTTGTCCCGACTTTAAATAACAGTGAATTGACAACAGAACTGGAAATCCCAGTACACCTGGTTATATACGGTGATTTGGAGTGGTCCAGGCTTCACACAGGAAGCACACACAGAGAAGGAAACAGTGCAGTGAAGAGGCACAATTGGACAGCTTACTGGAGGAGCTGACACTAAGTCTGTCAGGTAAAGGAAGGGGAGTGAGTGGAGACAGACTGAGTAGAACAATGGGAATTCAGCACGTACAAAGCTCAGAGGAGAAACAGAGCCTTATCAATTTAAAGACTTGAATGAAAGTGGCTCATTCTCCCCAGTACCTGGAGAAGTAGGAGTAGATCTGGCAGGTGGAGAGAAGGGGCGCTGGCTGGGAGGCAGGGGACACTAGTAAAAGATATGAAACTAAATATATAAACAAGGTGTTCAGGATGAAAGACCTACCGTGCTCTCAGAAAATATTAGGATTTCATTTTGAAGCCAATGGGATTGCCTGAAAAGCTGTAGGCAGATAACTGGAATAATCACATTTACATTTTATCAAAATGAATCCAGTTGATGGGTGAAGGATACATGGGAGTAGAATCTGAGACCATGAAACAAACAAAACGCTGCAGCAATAACAGGAAATAATTCATACTCGTTGTTATTTTAGTGGAGGCTTAAATGAAGCACCTCCTTTAGACTTAACTCTTTGAGTTGCTTTTCTTTTTCACCTTTACAAAAAATTACATCCAAATGCAGAGAGTTTAAATGACTTCCCAAACACAATATCTGTTAAGTGAGAGTGATAGGGTTTGAGCTCTGGTACTCTGACTTCTAAGCTCATACTCTTAAATGTTACACAATCCACATCCTTAAGGAAGGTAAGACAAGGAAATAGAGAAAAGTCCAAAGAACCGGAGACATACATACGCTGGACAAACTTGTTAATAAATTGAGTCTGAAAAGTGAAGGGGAGGGGAAAATATGGCACAGAAGTTTCTAGCTTAGGAAATCCAGCTTTACAGAAACCTCTATTTTCAAAGGCAATTTGTATATTCTTCAATTGCAAATGTTTTTATTTTTACTTTTAATTTAGGGATTTTTTTACTCCTTTTGATATCTGACTTCAAGTTCTTTATAGATAAGGATTCAATTTTACTTTTCTTTATAAACTCTAAGCCTAGATCCTAGCATGGTTCTCTCCTTGTAGTGGTATATAATAATTTTTGTAATGGGAAATTAGCCTTTCTCATTTCTCATTCACTAGCTAAGAGCAACAACTATGTACACTGTAGCTGGCTCTTTGCATGTAATGTGGACGGTGATATTGTGGGGACAATAAAGCGATCCTGGTAATCAAAGACCCCTTTTACATTCAAATGAAAAGAAATTTCATTTATACACACACACACACACACACGCACGCACACACACATATAAACATATATATGGTTTTTTTTGGAAAAGGAAGGGAAAGTATGTATATAAAATAAAGATATTTCAGGGTGCTTGGGTGGCTCAATCAGTTAAGCATCCAACTCTTGATTTTGGCTCAAGTCATGATCTCAAGGTTTGTGAGTTCGAACCCTGCATCAGGCTCTGTGCTGACAGTGCAGAGCCTACTTGGGATTCTCTCTCTCCCTCTCTTTCTGTTCCTCCCCTACTTGTGTTCTATAAATAAATAAATAAATAAATAAACAAATAAATAAACAAAGTTAAAAATAAACTAAATTAAGGATATTTGTTAAAAAAGGATGGTTAGATATAAACCTATCAGAATAATGGGAAGACACATGCATTATTGTCTGATAAAGATATTTTTATTTTATAAAGGATGCCTTTAAAAAATCTCCATTTTAGTATGTATTATAGAAAGATCAGTCAAGCAAAAAATATTTGAAATGAAAAACTAATCTGACATTTGCCAAAACATAAGTAGATGTTCTTAAGTCACATAACCTGACAAACTCATTTAGACCCATAAGAGTACATTTTGCTGATAATTTATTCTAAAATATCCATCAAGATGTGCTTCTACTTGAAAGCAGATTTTCTACTACCATCTTGCTCCCGTATGGACATAACGGCCAATTTATAACACCTGTTCTTAAATATTTTTAGTTCCAGATGGTCTGTTCTAAGCTTTATGGGGCTGAACTTTAGATCTCAAACTGCACATGTCAAAGTACTTAACTAAAACTAAAACTCTTTTTTGAGGGAAAAAATAATATATGTTGTCTAACCACAGGCACTCTGGTGTCCTATGTCCCTATAAAAATGAACTAGCCATCTGTCTGAAGGAGAGGTCAAGTCAAAGTCCTAAATTTTCAGGACAGTGTATCAATATATATCTCTTCTACAAAGCACACGAGTTACCTTGTACTCACCAAGATAGAATACTGACATATCAAGTTCTTGGAAAGAATTTAGCCATGAATTAGTTGTAACCTTGTGTTCCTTGAGGCTTCTTTGACACATTTAGGATCTTAAAACATGTTTTTTTCCTTTAAGACTTCAAAGTTCTAGCCCTCCACTAAGCTGTATTATTGGAAAGCAGTTTATATACATTATTTATGTTAGTCTCCATAGAAACACACTCACTGAGTGATGGTTAATATTTCATTTTTTGCTTTTATAGAGACACAAGAAACTAGAATATTTGCCAAATTTTGTCATATATGATCAAAAATACCTTTTATGAATGTCAAGTTGATAAAATTCTTCCAGAAATCATTTCTAGTTGGAAAGGCCTAGCTTTCATAATGTAATTAACTACTCTAATCAGGCCATTCAAACTCTGAAATGCAGTATGTCTCTCTTACTCCCTCTTTATCAGGATTTTCAAAGCTGTTTTCAAAAAATATTTTTTCTAATGAGTTTTTTTTCAAGTATATTTTTTAATTAGCTTTATTCCCCCCAAATACACATTTGAACTTGTTATGTTTAATTTTATGTGTCGATTTGGCTGGGCTAAGAGGTGTCCTGATAGCTGATAAAATATTTTGCAGTGTGTTTATAAGGGTGTTTCTGTAAGAGGTAACTATTTGGCTCAGTAGACTGATTAAGTAGATTCACCCTCTCCAAAGTGGGCAGGCACTATCCAAGCCACTGAGGACAAGATCACAACAGGAGTTGACAGAAAGGTGAATTTTCTTTCTTTTGTGTGGGAAACCACAGAGGACAAGATGGCGCCAGGTCACATGATGCCTTTGTCCCTGGGCTGCCGAGTTACAAGATGTTTTGCCCGCTGCTTGTTTCCTGCTCCCCCTAGCCTGTTGTAAGGTTCCTTCACGTGCGCTGTTTTGCTCTGAGGCTGCGTGGCACGGGCGCTGCATGTGATCAGCAGCCTTGAGCCAATCCTCTGGGGCCACGTAAGACTTGGGAGGGGCTGAAGAGTGTATATAACCCGCTGGGGATGGTGGTGGGGAGAAAAGAAGAGAAAGAAGAATAAAGACGGCTCTGCAACGAAGTCCAGTGTCTCGTCCTTCCTTCCCGCTGGTGGGTGTGGGGCGCGACACTTTTGGATCTGGGATGTCCACCTTCTCCTGCCCTCAGATATTGGCTCCCTTGGTTCTCAGGCCTACGTCTGGGAATGAATTATACCACCAGTTTTTCTAATTTTCTAGTTTTCAGCCAGCAGACTGTGGGACTTCTCAGCCTCAGTAACCACATGAACTAATTCCTGTAATAAATCTGTTCTCTCTCCTCTCTCTGTTTCTCTAGAGACCCCTGACCAATACCGCACTTTTCCTAATCACTATAATTGTTGTTTGTGTCAAGTGGAGTGGACTTTGCAGTTAGGCACTATGCACTCATTACTTCACTTAATCCTGAAAACAAAACTGTGAAATTGGTATTCCTTGCTTTATAGATGTGACAGCAAATACAGAGGAGTTAAGTCACTTGTCAGACATCACCAGTAAGTTTCAGATCCTGCCATGAGAGGAAATCATGCCTACTTGTCAAGTTATATGGCTACTGTATTAGAGGTTGGAAGGGAAGGATGAAGTCAGATGCAATCATTACATTCTTCTGGCTGAAGACAGAAGATAAAGTAACAGAACAGGTATCAAAATACCGCTTTACTGATCTCAGTATCCCAATGCAGCTCTCAGTAAAATGAGACAGGTTTAAAGTATAACTGGGGGGCTCCAATGTGAATTTAAATGATCACATGGTCTGAATTAATAGCAAGTTGAGAGAATGAGTGAGGTGGGGGGAAGTATTCAAAACAAACAAGTAAATAATAAACAAAACCAACAACAATAAATGTATATCACAAGGAAAGAAATGTATGGAACTCATTTTTCTAACATACAGTTCATGCTCTGGGCTCTAAATCAGTCATTTTAGTAACTTCTCTTCCCTTGGCAGATACTAGAAAAAGAAGACATGGATAGAATGACAATCTGTTAGAGCACCAATCAGAGAAGCTCCCCTTCCTCATATTGAACAAATATGGATGTTAATATTTAATTAGTTACCTATTGGGGCAGTTGGGTGGCTTAGGCGGTTAAGCGCCTAACTCTGGATTTCAGCTCAGGTCATGATCTCACGGTTCACAGCTTTGAGCCCTACTACGGGCTCCATGATGACAGTGTGGAATCCTCTTGGATTCTCCCTCTCTGTCCCTCACCTGCTTTTCGTACACACAGAAACATTCTTTCTTTCTCTTTCTCAAAATAAACTTCAAAAAAAGTTACCTACTGAGAGCATGATCCATTGACAAGTTACTTAATTTTGTTAATTATTTCATTAATTACACATGAATCTATGATGATAAGGAAGATTTTACCTTTAGATTAATGAGTCTACATAACTGTAACACCTAGCACATACTAATTGGTTAATAAATGGTAATTATCTTTCCTTCATTGTTTTGGTTGAGGAACCTTCATTCAGAGGATAAGTTAACATCTAATAGTGTCTCCAATTTTCCCATTTCTAAAAAGGAAAGATACAGCTGATATCAGTATTAAATGGAGTAAATGCAAAAATAAAATATAATATTAAGCTATTATTCAACTAGGATCTTATGTAAGAAGCTTCTGTGTCAAACACATTTGTTCATAAAAGCACAGACTGCCATAACAGCACATTCTATCACATTTAGTATCATTCCCAACCAGGACCTATGTTGCGGGCTTGCCTGTTCAAGGGCCACATACTTGGTTTAATGCTCTGCTGCCGATGTCTTGAAATTTCTAATAATTTTTGAACAAGAAGCCCCCATTTCCACTTGCACTGGGCCCCACAAACTACATAGCTGCTCCCACTCCCACAAAACCATAATATAAATAAGTGGTAATCTCTTCCTTCCTCTTTCAGCATTAATTAATCAAAACCCAGCAAATTCTACTTATTAGACATAGAATTTGAGAATTCCAGAAAATTACAACCTTCTAAATGTTCATTAAAGTTACATACATTTGTCAGATTTTTTTTAACTGCTCTGTGTCCCCAGGCCAAGGGGTCTTCTCTAAAAATCTAGGCTTCAGGATGAATTTGGTTTTTGAATGAAAATTTTACCTGTAGCATTGTCAGAATTCAAATTCCTCTGTGCCTATACAAACACCTCAAAGTCAGTGCTATTTTATGGTCCATATATTTTTAAAAAAAGGAAAAGTGAGCAATAATCTCTTTTTCCCCCCTGTATTGTTATTGATTTTCTTCTGAAACATTCCCAACTCTTTCATGGAGATTCTCAAAAAAATGTTTTTCACGCTCCTCCGAGTGGTTATCTAATAAAGAATCTAAAACTGGCTAGGTTAGGAAGTCTTTCATTCATTTACAATATTTTTACTGAATTGCTATTACAGTAGTTTCACTGAATCATTATCCTCTGCCTAGTATTCTTCTTGGTGCAGCAGATGTAGTGGTGAAGAAGCTACAAAATCCTTTTCCCGTGGGAATTAAATTCTGGTGTTCATATCTTTTAGGTAACTGACACATAATATCAGAAATACAAGAACAAATATAAGCCTTATAAATAGCTTACTTTTCTTTCTAAATACAATAAACATTTAAATAAATTTTAAAAAATACAATAAACATTTTAATTTTCCATGAACAAAATTTTTGAGGGCTCTTTTTTTTTTGAGATGGAAGGAAATTCTGATGTCACCAATCTCAGGAACCAAAGGGCATGGGGATAAAACATTCCTTTATAATTGAATACCTTTTTAATGTGAATCTACTCATTTATTTAAGTATTTATTGTACAGCTTCCAGAGCCCCAGAAAGGTACTAAATGTCTTCTAAAATTATAACTGAAAATAAACCTATTGGAGAATTTAGCTGTGATTCAATCAGGTATCAGCTAAGGTTACACAGTCTTACAAGATTTAATGAAATTTATTTGTGTTTCATAGGTTATGTCCTATGAAAAACTCAATACCTTTTTCCTAATACTATGAGTTGCCTCTTCTAAGTCCGTGTTCCCATTTCTGCTTCCAAGCTCTTTCTGCTGAGTCCTGCATCTCCCTTTACAACGGTTTTCCCTTAGACTCTTGCTAATCCAGTCGTAAAACACAGCTTGCAAACAAAGAAAGCTTTTGCACTGTACAACTTACATGCGTGAATTAAAGATATTATTATTATTAATAGCAAAACGTTCTCCTTTATCAAGAATTGTTCTATATCAAATTACTTGGTCACTTTACAAATCAAACCTTTTTACTAAGTCAAATTTCCTCAGAAAGTCTAGCTCCAGACCCTGGTTCTTAACACTATTTTTACTTTTCCCCTCTTTTGGTGTTTAATCCAGACCTCAAGTTCCTACTCATTTCTTATTCTACTCCTTCATTTCTTATCAGTGTAGTTTATCTGATTTCTACTTCTGTCATCTTACAATCACCTAAATCAAACCACTTTCTAACAAAAAGATCAGTTTTATTTCTAAGAGGTAATCTACCATACGAAGTTAACATAACACTTTGAAAAAGTTCTCTAAGTAACTGGGCAATTTAATATAGAAAATAAATGTACAAAGGTAGAGAAGTTCAGGGTGCTATGGGTATCTGCAAGAGAAGCATTTTGGGGGAGTTACGATGGGCTGACTTCCCAGTTGAGTGGCAGGATGAAAAAAAAATGAAACTGTATGTTATCCATAGATTAAGGAAAGAAAAGCATGAAACATCCAAAATGAAAGATGAGAAGGTATACTTGGGGAAATGACAGAAATTCAATATTCCATCAATGTGGAGTTCGAGGAGATGGACGCAGAAAGGAGGCAGAGGTAGAGCTCAGGGACACAATAACTAGAATTACCAAAAACTTTGAGCTTTTTCTTAAAAATGAAAATGTTGGAAGAATTTTAAGCAAAGTGGTAACAATCCGTTTTCTGCCACAGATATTATACTACAACTACAATATAAAAACAGATTGGAGGAAACAAACGTGAAAATTCTGAAACGAGGCATGAAGTATTGTGAAATCCAGATGATAAATGACTATGGTTTGAAGCAGGGTAATGGTTCTGGGAATGAAGACACAGAAAGAGGCGTAGAGGAAGTGCCACGAGCCCGTGTTAACAAAAGTTCACTGAATTTTGAAATTCACTGCACATTAGAGAAATTTGTTGATTTCTGCTTTTGACACTAACAACAAACTCTGTCTGGTTAAACCATTGGTTATTTCAATGTTTTTTGTTTCCCAGCCCTAAGATTTGATCTGCCCTTTGAAAATGACAGAAAAAATTCCTTTCACAATTTCTATTTTGATTTCCTTAAAAAAATACTAATAAAGAAAAACAAGTGAGTTAAATCATTTTTCCCTCAGATAAGAGAAGTGATAGTATAAGAGACAGAAAGATTAAGTACAAATTTAAGATTTGTTTCTTTTATATTTTCAGAGGATGCCATATAGTCTCAGGCTCGGAAGGACCTTAAAGCACATCCCTTTCATCTCCATATTTAATAAGAGGATTCCTTTTAAAGGTTCTCTTATGAGGATCACAGAACCTGGTGCTTCTCAAATTCCAGTGTGTATATGAATGATCTGGGGATCTCGTTAAAATGCAGATTCCAAATCCATAGGTCTGGGAAGGAGCATTTTTAATAACTTTTAATATATAAGTTTGCATTTTAATATTTTTCCAGTTGTTGCTGATATTCTTGTTTATAGGCTATCTTTAAGTACTAAAGATCTAAGTTATACATGAAAACAAGAGGCATCTGGGTGGTTTTGATAGTTAAGTATCCAACTTTGGTTCAGGGCATGATCTCAGGGTTTATGGGTTCGAACCTCATGTAGGACTCTGTGCTGACAGCTCAGAGCCTGGAACCTGCTTCAGATTCTGTGTCTCTCGGAGCTCCAGTGGTGCAATTGATTAGCGTGTGGTATTTATACAGATTCTGTGTCTCCCAATCTCTCTGTCCCTCCCCTGACCCACACACTCTATCTCTCTCTGTCCCTCAAAAATAAATAATGAACATTAAAATTGCTTTAACCTATACTTGAAAACAATTTTTAGTTAAATCCAATTCATTGCTAATCCAAACATTATGGTAATATAAGAGAGTCCTGCTGCATCTAGAACTTAAGGTTAAGTGAAAAGACTTGTCTCCATCTTCTATTATATACATTGCTGAACTACTCAGAGTTCTTAAGCTCAAGTGTTCCCCGAAAAGTGAAGGGTAGATGGTACCTTCTCCTTCTGTAAAACTCCTTGAATTAATCTGGGGTAACTGATTGATGCCCATAACTCTCCATACATCTTAGTGAAATAAAACTAAAATAAGGATCATTTAGTTTAGTTTAAAAGTGATGGTGAAGGGGCATCTGGGTGGCTGAGTCAGTTAAGAGTCTGACTCTTGATTTTGGCTCAGGTTATGACCTCAGAGTTGTGGGATGGAGTCCCCATGTCAAGCTCTCTATATATCATAATATATTAATATATTATTATTTTAATAACAAATATATTTTTAAAAGTCACAGTGCAAAATGTCTGTATCTACAAGCAAATTCTTTCATGTTTCTTTACATATTTTGCAACTGATTAAAACACAGATGTTTACAATAGCATAAGTTTGCATTCAGAAGAACTGCTCCTATTGTCAAACTAAGTTAGAAATTTAGAATGAAGGTCAAACCGCAGTGTATGATTTCTATAAATGACTCACAGAATCACCAATGAATCTGAATACTTTAACTTTGAATATAACCATCATTTGAAAAGCCTCAATGATTTTTTAACTTATTTCATGTCTGGTATTCTTTTGAAAAATAAGAAAAGAAACCACAAAACAAATACTAGTCTTGAAACTTGCTTCTAGCCATAATTTTGTTATGCCCAGATCGCAATATCATCCCCCAAAACCGGAGACCACCAGGGAGACTGAGTCACACATGCAAAAGCAAAGGGCATTTATTATTACAGGCTTAAGCTCGGGCTCACAGACTTCACCAATGCAGTGGATCCGTGCTGAGAGCCCTGAACAAGGGCTGAGCAGGGTTTGTATGGGGTTTGGGAAGGGGGAGTTACAGGAAATTGTGACACAGGTACAGTGATCCAATCATTATCGTATAACAGCACTGACAACAAGTTTAACCATACACATTGTTTAGAGCATTTGTTACTTTTGGCGGGACCCAATCACAATATTTAGAGTACCTTTAAAATCAACCAATTACAGGGCAAGCCTAGGGTCTTGTTCGGGGACTATCGGGTTAACTTTAACATTAGGTAACAGGGTCCTATCTAAAGTTCCCATCTCCAGGCCTCACCCTTAGGAATGTGGAGGGTGGTAGCTGGCCTTTTCTGATTGGGTGTTGCGAAAGTGGTCTCTCCTGCCTTGGGCAATGTGTAACTGCCTGTTAGTTTCAGTGAAATTGAAACTTAGACCTTTAAGGTCAGAGGGGAAACTTAAAGCCTGTCATGGAGTCTGTTTGGTTTTGACTTGTGTCCTTATAATTTCAAAATAAAATATTTGATTTAGCAAGAATATGTGAGTTATTACCAGTGGTGAAGTCATAAATATAAACAATCTGAAAGAGTTCCATATAACATAAGGTCCATTTAGGAAGAGTGAGAAAATTACTAGCCATGTCATTTGAGAAATATTCACGCAATTAGGTTGATTTTTGGTGTATTTATTTCACACTTAAAATTTACTAACTGACCATTTATAAACTTTATAACAATTTTCCTCTGTTGTTCTTGCTTCCTATTTCACTATGCAACAGAATCAAAGATAAATGAATAAACATAATATTTTTTAAAATTATTTGTCCATTAGCAAAGAGGTTTCTAGTTTCTCTATTATTCTGAAATTACTGGTTTGATACAAGTAATACATAATGGCTTTACTAACTCAGAAAGTGACAATTTAGATTTCCCAACTCATAGAATTAAGAAATTGGTATTTTTGCTTGGACAAAATGGTTTTAAAGAAAACACCAATAGAAGCCAAACAATAGAAATAGTGTTTTTGTGATTGCCTTTGCATTTTTAAGACTTGTCTAAAATTTTCTGTTGCCATTAAATAAACATTATCAGAAAATATGTTTATTATAATGTATGTTAAATATAAATATTATCTTGCTAAATTTGACGTTTAATTTCCAAGTAATCAATTTAGTAACATTAATTCCTAACATCACTTTAGTAAGCAGAGGCCTATGAAATTATATGAAGTAGCTAAATCCATTTACACAACTAAAATCCACGTAAAAGTCAACATTCTCATCTACCATATTATTTTATCACACACATTTTCAGTGGCCAAAAAAAAAAAAAACTCATCTTTTATGAAATAAGGGATTTTATTTTCTAATTTTATGCTCAATGAGGTAATGTCTAGAATTACTATTTTAAGAGGAAAATCACGGGCCTTCCCTAGTCTACACCTCTCTTACTCAGACCATGAAATATGGGTATACTGATTCCAGATGGCCTTCTACTGAAAAAAAAAGAAAGAAAGGAAGAAAAATAAAAAGAAATTAGGTGCTTGCTCGAACAGTGCATACAATTTTAAGAAAATTTTCCTAGGCATGTAATGACATGTTAATTTTTTTAATGTTTACTTATTTGAGAGAGATTGAGAGGACGCGCAGGGAGGGGCAGAGACAGGAGAGAGAGTCCCAGGAAGGCTCTGTGCTGTCAGCAGAGACCCCATGACCTGAGCAGAAATCAAGAGCCCGATGTTTAACCAACTGAGCCACCCATGCACCCCAAAGTTTAATTTTTAAATGGTCCATTTTTACCTTTCTTTCACTTTGGAACTCCATTTATTAAAAATACCTCAAAAAAAGCACTTTTAGGGAGGCTGAGTGGCTCAGTCGGTGGGGTATCTGACTCGATTTTGGCTCAGGACATGATCTCACAGTTTGTGGGTTGGAGTTCCACATTCGGCTGTGTGCTGCCAGTTAAGATTCTATTTCTCTCTCTCTCTCTCTCTCTCTCTCTCTCTGCCCCTCCCCTATTTGCAAGCATGTGCACATGCACACCTGTGCTCTTTCTCTTACTCAAAATAAATAAACTGGGGAAAAAAAAAAAAAGAAGTTATGGGGCATCCCAGGTGGCTCAGTTGGTTAAGCCTCCAACTTCAGTTAAGCCTCAGGTCATGATCTCATGGTTTGTGAGTTTAAGCCCCACATTGGGCTCTATGCTGACAGCTCTGAGATTGGACCCTGCTTCGGATTCTGTGTGTGTGTCTCTCTCTCTGCCCTCTGCCCTTCCCCTGCTCTTTCTCCCTCTTTCTCAAAATTAAAGATTTTAATAAAACCTTTTCATAAACTCACAAAATTATCCAGAATATTTTGCACTACCCAAGTTTATGTTAGAATTGCTTAATTCTTTATTTTGTCTTAGTAGACTTGATGCTGATATTGTCATATGATGTAATTGTAGCGTTATTAATATTCTGCCTCAAATAAGAAAGAATCCAGGCTTAGATATGGAGACACTTTATTTCAAAAGACTGATACAATAGGGGAAATGTTTAGAGCCCAGAAATACTTAAGTGTTTGAAACTTAGACAGAAAAAAGCTTTTCTTTTATAGAGAGGTAAGCAGAGCTTACCAGAAACTTCCCAGGGGAAGCTGGACAAGCAAGGGGGATAAGTAAAATAGCGTAAGCAGGTGTCACCTAACAGGCAATGTGCCTACGGAATCACTTGATTGGGGGATCAGCTGATGAAATGTACACATTCTGCATCTTAGTTCTTGCCCGGGGCTGGGGACCAGCGACATATCAGGGGCCTGTGGGGAAGACAGAAACCGAAAGTTTGGCCAAGACAAAGCAGACAGTAAGAAATGAGTAATTGTGAATACTTAATTAGGTGCTAGAAGCGTATACTGTACATTGAGGGGAAAGGGGTGGACATTAATTGGTGGCTCAGTACTTCACTGTGCTCATGGTATATAGTTGTACTGTCGCAGGATTTTTTTACCTCAATCCATAGGGTTCACTGTCTCGCCGCTTTGAAGAATGAAGAGGTAGATGCAGAATAAAATGAGCATCAGGCAAATTATTAGAGTATAAGATGAGAAAATGAGAATAGTATTGATGAGGGAATATGAGGCCAACTGAAGGGAAAGCAAAAGCTAGCACCCCCCACCCCCACCCCAGGGGGGATCTGGGATATTCCTTGAACACTCCCAACTACCCAAGAACAAAGGAAAGGGATTTAAGTGCTTGCCATGGTGATGTGAAAACCTAAAACAAATGAAAAATTAAATTCCCTTACTGCCTATTGGCAAGTTCATGAAACCTCCCTCTAGGAGCTCTGCTGCCTAGATGAGGACGTTCTGCTGGGGGCAAAAGAGAACCTTGGCTTAACCTTGTCCCAACCTAGAGAATCCTGTAAATCTACTTCCTTTATCTCAGCTGCCCCAGAATATATGCTGGCAATGAGGCTCCAAGTTTATGCCACTCCCCATATGCATCTGAAGGGTCTTTTGACTGTGAGTTTTATTAAGTGGTAGTAAGTGGTGTTTCCCTAGCAACAGCTAGCTCAAGGTCCTGGAAACCTTGCTTTCAAAATTCCTTAGAGACTTACTCTCTCCTTGACCTCCTCCTAACCTGAGGTATATGATGAGTCAGCCTTCATGACCCCAGTGCAGCTCTTCCCGCCCTCAGATCCTGTCCTCATGCTTTAATAATATCACTTTTTTTTCAGCAAAGATGTCTTCAAGAATTCTTTATTGGCCATTGACTCAGGACCCCACAAACCCCACCATCACCCCAAAACTTCATCAGTATGAAAGCTATCTTTATAGAGAGAGAGAGCATTCAAAAGTGAATGCCCCCAACTGTAGGTCCCCAACTTGGATTTTGGTCAGCCCCCTTCCTTTCTCCCCTGTTTCTTCTCAGATCCTACCCTTATTGGCTTGATAACTCTAGGTTCTGTGTTGTCCATGCCTGATTTGTTCAATTCCATTATGTGAAGCGCCAGACTATGGCAATACAGTACCTCTTATAAATATTATGGTTTACTTATTTTAGTTAGGTATTTTCTTTGTCAAATTTCTGAAGGGAACCTAAGGGGGAGTAGGTGGTATCTGTTACATTCTTAAGAGGAAACTTACACTTGAGGGAGTTTGGGCATGAAACATCTCATCCACTGTGGCTGTTCCTCAGTTGTATCCTTTATGATAAACCATCAAATATAAGTGTTTTCCTAAGTTCTGTGAAAAATTCTAGCAAATATTACATCTGAGCAGGGGGTTGTGAGAACCTCTAGATTTATAGCCTGTTGGGCAGAAGTTCACATGGCGTGGGACTTGCAATTGGTATCTGATGGGGGGCTCTCTTGTGGGATTGAGCCCCTTTAACCTGTGCGATCTGATGCTAACTCCAGATAGGGGCGCCTGGGTGGCTCAGTCGGTTAAGTGTCTGACTTTGGCTCAGGTCATGATCTCACAGTTCAGGGGTTCAAGCCCCGCATCAGTCTCTGTGCTGACAGCTCAGAGCCTGGAGCCTGCTTCGAATTCTGTGTCTCATTCTCTCTCTAACCCTCCCCAACTTGAGCTATGCCTCTCTCTGTCTCTCAAAAATAAATACATGTAAAAAATTAAAACAAAAAACCCTGATGCTAATTCGAGGTAAACCATCAGAGTTGAACTGAATTGTTAGGGGACTCTCTTGGTGTCAGAGAATTAGACAAGCAGCTGCTGTGAGAAACAAACTCTTTCAATAATGTAAGATCAAAGATTCAGTCTGTATTAAAATTAGACAGTTTAGCCTCCCCCCACCCCATTAATAAGCATATCATGAATTCTGAACCATTACTGAAATTCTACTAGTCAAAAGAGGGATGAATGAAAGAGGGTTTAAAACTGTTAAAAGGTTTTTTACCACTGAGAAAAATACTTTAAGCACAAGTTTTACTGATGGGCCAGTAGTGCTATATTTGCATATGAAGGACAACATATTATTTTCACCTTTCAAGTACTTGGAGACAATTATCATATCTTTAGACAACTGATGCTTAACTAAACAATGCATTTTCAGTTCCTGCAGTCTTTCTTCATAACTCAGTGAGTTGATTCCATTAATTATTTCTGCTCTTCTCAGAACTCTTTCCAAATCCCTGTGTGCGTCCGATATTAAGGTAAATAAAACAGAAAGAAACATATCTGGTGTCGTCAGAGTCACAAGCTCCACATAATAGATTAATTCTATTATTAATTAATAATATGTAGGTGGGCTCCGCTCCACTATCAGAATAATCCAAATCCTCACCTTTGGTGACACAAGGAAGGATCCATTGTTTCAGATCTGTCTCCCCCGCCCCTAAGTTTATTTATTTATTTTGAGAGGGAGAGAGAAAAAGCACTAGTTGAGGTACGGCAGAGAGAAAGGGAGAGAGAGAGAATCCTAAACCGCTCCACACCGTCAGCATGGAGCCTGATGCAGGGTTCGAACCCAGGAATTACAAAATCAAGAGTGGGGCACTTAACCGACTGAGCCACCCAGGCACCCTTCAAATCAGTCTTATTATCAATACCCCAAAACCAATTACCCCAGCTTCTCTTTTGATGACTGTTTTCTCTCTTTTTATAATCTTAAGAACTAAGCTCTAACCCTGCCCTGATTCTATGGCTGGACCTCAAGGCCTTGTGTTTCTGTTTCTATTCTTCAATATCAAGGCTCTATCAAGGCTTTTTTCCCCCAAATACAGGGCATCTTTATTAAAAAAAATATTGGGGGCATCTGGATGGCTCAGTCAGTTAAATGTACAACTCTGAATTTCATCTCAGGTCATGATCTTATGGTTCCTGAGTTCAAGCCCTGTGTTGGGCTTTATGCTGGCAGTTTTCTCTCCCACTCTCTCTGCCCCTCCCCTGCTCTCTCTCTCCCTCTTTCAAAACAAATAAATAAATAAACATTTTTAAAACTTTCATATTATTGTCATTAGTATATGTCTGTGTTCATTTTTACATTAATATCAAAAACTATTTTAATTATTTGTTAGTTTTCTGGGTGGATATTTAATATAATAGCCTATTTCAATAAGTATTTCACATTTTTTTCTTGAAATATTCACTTCAAATTACTTTTCTTAAACATAATTTTTATTTCTTAATATGTTTTTTAAGTGTATTGATTTATTTTGAGAGAAAGAGAACACGCAAGCAGGGGAGGGGCAGGGGAAGAGGGAGAGAGTCCCAAGCAGGCTCTGCACTGTCAGCACAGAGCCCCAGTGCGGGGCTCAAACTCATGAACCATGAGATCATGGCCTGAGCCAAAACCAAAAGTCGTATTCTTAACCGACTGAACCACCCAGGCACCTCTTAATCATAATTTTTAAACATCATTACTGAGCTATAGTTCACATATACTATTCACCCACATTATACAATATAATGGTTTTTAATATATTCAGAGTTGTGTAACCTTAACCACAATTTAAATTTAGAATATTTAATCAATCCAAAAAGAAATCTTGGTTCTATTAGTAGGTTTTCCCCCTGTACCATCCAAACAACCCTAGACGACAAGTCTATATTCTGTCTCTAGAGGCCTATCTATTCTGGGCATTTCATACAATGGCATCATAGAATACGTCATCTTTTCTGAGTGGCTTCTTTCTCCTGCAAAATTTTCAAGTTTTGTCTATGTTGTAGCATGTAATAGTAGTTAATTTCTCTTTAAGAATATTTAATAATTAGCTGTCATCAATATTTGCTTATCCATTCATCTGTTGATGATGGGTATTTGTTGTTCCACTTTCTCATTATTAATAATGCTGTCATAAACATCTGTATACCAGTTTTGGGGGACATGTTTTATTTCTCTTAAGTATTTATAATTTGTCCTCATGCCAGTACACATTGTTTGGATTACTGTAGCTATGTAGTTAAGACATCAAAAAGGATGAATGCTCCAGGGGCACCTGGGTGGCTCAGTTGGTTAAGCATCAGACTTCCACTCAGGTCATGCTCTCAAGTTCATGGGTTAAGCCCTGTGGTGAGCTCTGTGCTGACACCTTGCTGACAGCTCAGAGCCTAGAGCCTGCTTTGGATTCTATGTCCCCCTCTCTCTGCTTCTCCCCTGCTCACCCTCTGTCTTTCAAAAATAAATAAACATTAAAAAAAGTATGAGTACTCCTACTTTGTCATGTTTATTTTCTCAAAATTGTTTTGACTCTTTTGCATTTTCATATGAATTCTATGATCAGCCTGTCAATTTCTACGCACAAATACATAAAAATCTAGCATGGGTTTTAACTGGAACTGTGTGGAATCTGTAGATTATTTCTGAAGCTAGGGCCATCTTAAGATTTTTAAGGCTCATGATCTATAAACATTGGATGTCTTTCCATTAACTAATATCATTTTAGTTTTATAAAAAAAGTCTTTAATTTGGGGGGACCTGGATGGCTCAGTTGGTTAAGTGGCCAACGTCAGCTCAGGTTATGATCTTGCTGTATGTGAATTCAAGCCCCTCATAAGGCTCTGTGCTGACAGCTGTGAGCCTGGATCCTGTTTCAAATTCTGTGTCTCCTGCTCTCTATGCCCCTCCCCTCCACTCTCTCTCAAAAATGAATAAACATTAGGAAAAATATTGAAATTATTTATTTCTAGATTTTTTATTGCTAGTGTATACAAATACAATTAAATTTTGTATATTGATCATGTATCCTGCTATCTTGCTGAACTCATATATTAGTTCTGATATTTTGTAAATGGATATGCTTTAAAAATTTATATATACAAAATAATGTCAATGTCAGAGTGCAGATGTCTTTGTCTCATTCCTGATCTTAAGAGAAATCATTCCATTTTGAACCAATAAAGATGATTCAGCTGTGGAATTTTATAAATGACTATCAAAGTTCCTTATTATTCTTAATATGTTCAGTGGTTTTATTAGGAAAACTATTGGATTTATAAATAGGTTTTCCTGATTCTATTGATATTTCTGTTTTTTTCCTTTAGTCTATTTATATGGTATAACACATCAATTGATTTTTTAATTGTAAACCAACCTTTTACTCCAAAGATAAATCCACTTGTTCAAGTTGTATAATCTTTTTTTATATTTCTCTGGAGTTAACTTACATTTTTGTTGAAAATTTTTTTCTCATAAGGAATACCAATCTTCTGATGTCCTGTCTAGTTTTAGCTTCAGGATAAGTTTGGCTTCAAAGAATATGTAAATGTTTCACCTATTTTTAAAATATTTTGTGAAGGATTAGTATTAATTATATTATAAATATTTGGTAGGAAACACGAGGGAAGCTATCTGAACCCAAACTTTTCTTTGTGAAAAATTTAAAAATTACTAATACAATGATTTTACTTTATACTCTAATCATATTTCCAAAAATTCTTCTAAGTTTACTACTTTGGGCTATTCTGGCACTTTGATGTCTTCTAAGTTATCTAATTTCTTGACATACAGTTGCCAATATTATTCTCTTATATTCTTTCCTATCTGTGAGGTTTGTAGTTATGGGTCCTCTGTTCATTGATTTGAGGAATCTGAGCCTTATTTTTCTGGATGACCATAAATGAAGTTTTGATGAATGCATGGATCTCAAAAATATGAGTTTTGATTTCAATGAATTTCACTATTATTTTTCTATTCTGTATTGTGCTTACTTCCATATTCATTATTCTCTTCCTTCCTGCTTTGAATTTGGTCTCTTCTGATTTCCTAATTAAAATGAAATATTTGTTTATTATTTGACATCTCATTTCTTTTTTTTTTTATTTAGGTGTTAGCAGCTGTATGTTTCCCTCTTGACAGTTCTCTGGTAAAACCTACAAATTTGGTATGTTAAGGGTATGTTTTATTTATCTAAAATTATTTCCTAATTTTCCTTATAACATTGTTTGATTCACTGTTTATTATGCAATGCGTTGTTTAACTTCCATTTCATATAATAATATGTTTTTTAAAGAAGGGAAAAGAAAAAACAGTATATTTGATCACTTATTTAAGATACTAGTATTTTTATTTACCTTTTATTTCCATTTCTTTCTGTGTATTTGAGTTCTCATCTAGTGTCAGTTCCTTCTCTACATAAATTTGTTGTCACTTGACCCTTCTGTGCTCCATCAAATATACTATGCTCCTAAATGTTATAAGCCCAACAATATAATTATATGCCTTTTTAATGCAATTGTTTAAAATAAATTAAGCAAAACAGGAAGGTCTGCTAGCAATGGATGCTTTAAGTTGTTGTTTATATAGGAATCTTTTTATTTCACCTTTTAGAAAGACAGTTTTGCTAGTTATAAGATTTTTGGTAGATACTTTTCTTCTTTAACACTTCGAATGCCATTCTACTGGCTTTTGAAATCACTGTTTCTTATGAAAAGTCAGCTACTAATCATACCAGGGTTTCCTTGTTGTGATAAATCATTTTCTCTTCCTGCTTTCAAGATTTTCATTTTGATTTTCAACAATCTGACCATGCTATGATATGTAGATCTCTTTGTATTAATCATAACTGAAGTATGTTGACATTCTTGTATTTGTAGATTGATGTCTTTTTAGATTTAAGAAATTTTTCACCCATTATGTCTCTGAATTTTTTTTATCACCCTTACTCTCCAAACTCAATACTGTCATTCTACATGTGCTCGTGTGCTTAATGGTATTTCATATTTCTCTGTGGCTCTGTTCATTTCCATTCATTTTTCCTCTTGTCATATTATATAATCCTTATTCATCTATCTTGATGTTGAGGATTCTTTTTTCTGCCAGCTGGAATGTACTGTTGAGCCTATATAGCACATTTTATTCTAGTTATTGTAATTTTCAATTACAGATTTTCAGTTCTTATTTATAATATCATTTCCCTGATATTCTTTGGTGAGACAGTCTTTAGACATATGTACCTTTTGTTCTCCAAGCACATCTACAGTGGCTGTTTTGAAACCTTTGTCCAATAAATCCAACCCAGGGGCTGCTTCAAAAGCACTTTTTACTCTCCAGTTTCTGGTCTCCTTCTCCTCTTCTCCTTCTATTTTTTTCTTCTCTCCTTCCTTCCTTCTTATTTATGATTCATACTTTTTTTTGTCTGCCTCAGTGTTTTATTAAAAACTGCCCCCCCCACCCCAAGAGGGGGGACTTTGATATTGTTTTGTTACTGTTTCCTTGGTCCTGTAATTTATTTTTTTCAGTAACGTGGCTGAATTACATCTGTTGTCTTCTTCCCCATAGTATGCAGCTGTAATGGCTCTTGTTAATTAAAAAATATTCTTATAGTTGTTTGGTATTTTAGTTACTTAGTGATCACACTTAGGTCATTTAAGCAGCTTTTTGGTCAAAGATTATGCTTAAATATCCTTAGTCACTTAGATTTTTGTCCTTTACTTTAGATATGTGTCTGGCATAGAGGGTCCTATCACAGTTTAAAGAGTATCTGATTTTGCCCCATGTTCATCTAGCAACTAAGAGCTTAGGCTCTTCCTCTCTGAGAATTCCTAAGAGGGCAAAGCCTAAGACATACATGCGGTCTGCCACTCCGCCAGTAGTGTGTGTGATTTTATTTTTAAGCCTGGCTTCCTGAGATGGGCCCTGAGTCACAGTAGTTTATTATTCAACCAAAATTTTGTCATACTTGTACTTCAGTTCCTTGTGCCAGTGAGGATTCTGCCCTTTATTCAGGAGTCTGTATGGCTTGGGAAAGTTTTCTGCCTCAGGTGCAGCTCTGATTCCTCCAAACTGGTGCAATTTAATGTACACACAGCATTCCCAAACCCCATGGTTTATGTAGTCCAAAGAGGGCTCTTCAAAGCTAGCTTTTCTCCTGATTCTCTGTGTTAAATTTCTGGTTTCTCTGCCATGTAACTTGATGCTACTGTATCCTGGTACTATCAGTGTTCTCTTAATTGCTTCCCTTTAAGGTACTCATGGTTTTTGGCAACAACCTTACACATGGAATTCTTTGAGATCTGTTGCAAATAAAGTCAGTCCCTTCAGGCAGGGTTATGGAGCTTTAAGTCATTATGGCTTGCCTCTTCCCCTGATTAGGATCTTTGCAGTTCTATGCAGAAGCTGGGGGTAAGCCAATGGCCCATTGCTCTTAGAATGACATTCTAGCTCTGTAAGCAGGTGCTGGAAGCAGTTGGTGGCCCCTGGTCTTCTTGGCTTGCCCATCCTTTCATGGAAACCCTTCCCTTTAAGCAAATGAGCTGAGACAATTCTGCCCAGTACTACTCTATCAATCCTGGAGTGGAGCATGGTGAAGTTTGCATGCTATAATTAGATCCTGAGTAGAGATAGCCAGCCTCAGTCTTCTGAGTTCTATCTGTTTTGAATAGAGGTCTAAAGAACAGGACTAATGATGAGAAATGCCAGCTGCCTACCTCTTCTGAGGTGAAACCATAGCTCACAAATGGAGGTAGACTGGATTCCCATCTTTATGGCTATGCCCTAATGAGAAAGAGCACCAAGAAAATAATTTCTTTCTTTCTTTTTCTCTCTTTCTCTCTCTCTTTCTTTCTCTCTCTTTCTCTCTTTCTTTCTCTTTTTCCTTTCCTTCCTTCTTTCTTTCTTTCTTTCTTTCTTTCTTGCTTTCTTTCTTTCTTTCTTTCTTTCTTTCTTTCTTTCTTTCTTTCCTTCTCTTTCTTTCTTTCCCTCTCTCTTTCTTTCTTCTTAATGTTTATTTATTCTTAAGAGAGAGAGAGAGAGAGACAGATAGACAGACAGAGCGTGAGTGGGGGACAGGCAGAGAGAGATGGAGACACAGAACCCAAAACACACTCCAGGCTCCAACCTGTCAGTACAGAGCCCGGCAAGGAGCTCGAACCCACAGACCACAAGATCATGACCTGAGCGGTTAGACGCTTAACTGACTGAGTCACCCAGGCACCATAATAGTAGAGTTTCTATACATGGAGCTGGGAGTAGGAAAGCACAGTAAGTTATAGCTCAAAAGCCACAGTCTCCTGCTATTCTTACTGAGATTTAGTAGACTTTCTTAAATAAGCATTTTTCTATTTGTTGTATGCCCTTAAAACAATTTCCAATAACTAAATGACTGGTATTTTGTTGTTGCTGTTCTTTTATAATTTTCTCCAGTTAAAAGTTTGTTTTGTTAGGCATAGGTTTCAACTGCATTACTCATTTTGCCATTTCCAAAATAAGACCACTCCCTTAATCCTAATTCATGAGACTGATTCTGTAGGGGCCATGGACAGGCAGCTCCAAACACGCCCCATTTTGGCATAAAGATTATTTTAAGGTAAAAATACTCAAAACACTGCAGATTCAGGAATAATTCTTTACCTCCATCCTCAACTGCCTAAAAGGAATTTAGGAAACCTTCTCCAGGATGAAAGGTATCACTATCAATAACTACTTTTATGATATGAACATATCATATGGTAGGCAAGGAGCAACCTAGCAAGGTCTGTGTGATCAAAGTCATCTCTTTTGCCCCATTGTTTCTGAGTGGCCCAGCACACATTTGTTTAGCAAATATTTACTCTTTTTTATTCTCCAATGAATTACATTCTTTTCCTTTGAAGTCCCAGCCTCTGACCCCTTTGCTCTTTAGTTTAGAATGACAAACACACCTCATTTTGCCAGTCTTTGAAATTTCCATGTCTATGTAGATTCCGTGTATATGTACTATTAAGTGTGATTTTCTCCTGTGTCTCTTGTCTCACATCAAGCTAGAAGAACCCTTAAAGGGACAGGAATTCTTACTCCCTGAAAATTCCACATTACTATAATTCTGAAACACATCAAAATGTATTTTTCATTTAAATTTTATGTTGCACTGACTTAAAAGAAACTTTAAACTATCCAAAACATGATGGTGGAATGTTATTAAAGACAGAGAATTTGTCTACCAAAAATTAAGAATATGCAAAGCACCATTTGTATTTCATTAGGGCTCTTTTGAAAACACTTAATATATCATATCTCTCATTTTTATTTTTGCCTTACTAAAGTATATAATTTACCAACTCTATTGCGAAAATATGCTTAAATATTTTCTCCTGCAATCATTGTGAAAAGTCAAGAATTTCTAAAGGCACACTAAGAATTTCTAAACCCACTAAGAATTTTCAAAACAGATTTTAGGCTAATAGTAATCATTGGATTTGGTGGGTTGACATTAAAGAAGACCATATATGTAATGGTTAGTTTTACGTATTATACAACATAATTATAGAAAATTCCCTATGTACATTAAATATTTATATATTTATCTGGAGCCTAGGCTATTTGTGGGAACTTTCTGTCACTCTGTCCTCATTTCTCTTCACTGTTTTCTAATTTTTCTGTTAAATTACAGAGTTACAGAAATTAAAACAGAACAGTAATATCATGCAATCCAAATCTCCATTTTACAAAAGTAAAAAAACTATGTTCTGGGGAGAAAAATGAAGGTAATGTGACTTTTAATGCACATCTAAAACCTAGAAGTCTCAAACTTCTCCCCAGTGAATATTCTACTCTGCATGTAACTGTTCCCCCCAAATAGCAAAAGGCAGTGGGAAGTGAACTCATACTGACAGAAGCATACAGCACCTTCCTCACGCATTTCCCTGTCCTGTTGCAGGTCCAGTTGTAGCGTTCTGAAATGGAGGAAATATTTTATAGTGGGTAATTTCCATGTTGGACACTTTGGTTTTTGTTCACATCTTTTGAACATCGCAGATATTTCTGGAAGATCATTTTCCCGTAACTTTGTTGAGAGAGAAAGAGAGAGTGAGAGAGCAAGAGAGCGAGAGCGAGAGAGAGAGATTTCTAGGACATTTGTGAATGGCAGCAGGCAGGGACACTTGGGCAGCTCAGTTGGATAAGGGTCCTACTCTTGATTTCAGCTTAAGTCATGATCTTATGGTTTATGGGAGCAGAGAGCCTGCTTGGGATTCCCTCTCTCTCCCTCTCTTTCTCTCTCCTCCGTTACCCCACTCACACTTTCTTTTCTCGCTCTCTCTCTGTTAAAATAAATAAACTTAAACAAACAAACAAAAAAAGAATGGCAGGTCAAGGTAGGAGAAGTATTCATAATTGAAGAGTATCACCCAAAGACCACAAAGTCAAGTTAAAACAATAATGAGTAAGGCTTACAAAGGACAAAATGTTTTAAATTAGGGGCATGCTAGAATTTTACCCTAAGGTAACAGTAAAAGTATATTTTCTTCATAAGTTAAAATTTCTTTCCACTATTAGAAAAAAAAAGTAAAACTTTGAACAGGGAATTACTTTTGATCAGTGTTTCTAGTTCATTGAGTGCAATTCAACTATCCGGAAAAATATTCTACATCATTTATAAATATTTTATAGACAAATAACTTATAAACAGATTACCTCTGACATTCACAGAAAACCTCATTTCTTTTGCTATCTTTAAAGAGAAAATATAAGCAAATAATCTTTAAACAATTTCGAAAGTGTGTTTGGAGCCTATCAATGTAACATTGTGTGATGCTTGTTTCTTTTCCTAAAGTCTCAGTGGGAATCTTCAGTCAATTGTTGCAATGATTAGATCTTAGTTTTGAGGCTGTTGAAGCACTTCAAATCAGGACAGAGGAGGAGAAGAAAGCTCTCTTAAACAGATAACTTGTATACAGCAAGGCGTTCTTTTGTTTATGGACTTCAGAGAGAATTCTTTGTACTTGATACAAGTCCGCATTGTGAAGAACAAAGATGGGATTTCAAAGGCTTGCCTCTTTTGTGATAGAAGAGAAAGCATTTTTCCTCTCTAGGTGAATATTTCTAAGAAAGATTAATAAGTAGGAAAAAAAATCATCTTCAGAAAAGATCAGAGTTTGAGAGGTACTGTTTGCACTTTGTGGTTTTATACATCCCCTCAGTGAGAGTGAGATGTTCATGGGAAGGTTTTTTTTTTCCCCTCCACACTTTCCTCGCCTCAAATTAATTGACAAACATAATCACATCTAACAGAGGGAAATCTGCAATTTGGTGGGCGTACACATTGTATATGTATTCTACTCTGGGCGAACATTCCCTAGATGCTTTCATTTTGCAGTTGAGAACATATCTTCTTCGGCTATCCTTCTCTTTTACTCTTCACGAAGTCATTTTTATATCCCCATATACGCATTTTCAAGTGCTTCTGAAGAAAGACTTGCTCTACAATATTTTCCTGTCTCAATATGACTTCTTCCAGCCTTGAAAATCAGATTCTGCCTTTGTTTTGACCACCCGCTTAGTACCTTCTGCCTGTGAAGGGTTTAAAGATTCTGTCCTCAGTCATTTCATATTTTTGTGTCATCTATTAAAAATCAAGATTCTCCTGAAAAATTCTGTAACAATAATAGTCTATTTCCCTACTCTTTTAAAATAATTACTAGCATGAATTACCTCATGCCTGACATTTGAACCTGTATAATAACGTTTGCCTGTCAGGACTGAATTTTTTAAATATGTATTCTTTCCGTAGAGTTTAACCTACTGTAAAGTAGGTTGCTTAGCACCACCATTGCATTTCATTTTATAAATAATATTCATAAATAATCATGAATAGTGCTTCTGTAGACCAAGGACAATTTACAGAGTTTTGAAAGAACTTAGTTGAGTAAATAGTGCTGTGAATATATTATACGGTCAGCTTATGCTTTCTTTTTGTTTTTGGAAAAGGGAATTCTAGGGTTTCTAGGAACTTCTGGGGGATGTAACAAATAGTCCTAAAAATCTTCCAACTGGAGAACTTAAAAATTTCCCAGATTTTCCTTGACATAAAAATACTTAGAGTTAGAAATAATTGCACGATAAAAGGTATATAGCAGCCTCACTGCTAAAAGAAAGTAGGCCAAAAACATTAATTGGATATACAAAATTAAATCACATGCACAAAAGTAATATGGCCAGATGACATTAGGGGTAGAGTACTAGACCTGAACAGAAAGGCGCTGGAGTGGAAAGGCATGTCCCACACCACTATATCCCTTCTTCCTTAAATGAATAAAATTATTTCCACAAAGGGCCTCATTGTTTCCCATTTTTCTTAGTGACGGGCAGCTGTCTTAGCAGAAGGCATTTAAACACATGAAAAGAAAAATTCTGAAAACAAATAGTAAGATACATAAAATGATAGATTGAAACTTCCAGGAAAAGATGTACAAAATAAGAAACAGGCTGGGGGTGGGGAAGAAGAAAGACTAGTTTTCAAGTCCAAGATCGACACATATGGCCATACTCATGCGCCACTGAGACGTGCAGAACATATGTCTTTTACTTAATTCTCTAAAATTTCTCTTTCATTTGTGCTCTTCTTACAGCAAATCTTCTTGGTATAAAAAGAATAGCGGGACACATAAGTTTCGCAAAAATAAAAAACTTAGTCTCATCCATTAATTTAAACAGGATCTTGAGATTGAAGTCAGTGTCTCTGAGATAATTTAACCTTGAGGTGTTTTGTCTATCTCCCCCTGCTGCTCTCACTGTTGGCACAAGGGATATGTATATGAGTGTGAGGCATTTGGGGAAAGGGGGGCTTCTCAGCTTATTTCCCACACTACTCCTTGGATGTATACTGTCAAATAAAAACAAATCCAGACTTCAGTGAGGAGGAACTTATTTAAAAATAAGGAAATATAAATATATGTATATATATGTTGCAGTAAATATATATATTCTACTATACATAATATAGAAATGACATATTATATATTATTCTACCATATATATTGCAGTAAAGGGAGGAAGGGAATCGTGACAGGGCAGGACTCTGGCTATTGGGCTGGGGGATTACTGTAGAATAGCAAATCCACCAGGAGATCTGCACACATATCCAATGGCATCAGGGGGGAAAAAGCCTTTTCTTTTGCAGGGAGGCATAAACAACGCTAGAAATAATTATGTGTGGGGAAGTGGGATGGGTGGTGGTGTGACAGGCCAGTGGATGGGGAGGGGGGGCGTGTTCCCTGGAGGTCAGCCAGTCTCTAGGACAGGCTGTGAAAGAGGGCTCTCATCCATTATTGTAACAATCATGCAGTGGGTGCAGGTTCAGAAGTCCGTGGAAGGGAGAAGTCTGAGTTGAGTTTGGTCAAGTTAGCCAGGATTTTGTCCAGATTGCTCAATGGGAATAAACAGTTCAGTTCAGCATTTAGGAGACAAAGACGGAGAATTTGGAGAGTTTTAGTGGTTGTGTCATAGGTAAAGCAGGGATTTCAGGTGGTCTTGTCTGAGTCATTGTGAGAAGGGCGACTCTTTGTAGTTAGCCATTTCAGGAACAGAGAAGGTTAGGAAATTTCTTGACTGTTGACTTTTTAGGGAGCACAGGACTCTGGTAAAGTTGAACAGTGTCACTACTGAATGGAACTTGGCTGGCCAAGTGCTGCAAATATCCCCAGTTGGTGAACCTGCAGCCTCCACTTTGTCAGCTCAGCCAGGGCAGAAAGGCTATGGTCAGGTAGCTCATGTTCCTACTGTCTCTCCTTGGCAGAGACCATGGTGAGTATCACAAAATGTTTCTGCTACCGTTTCCAGTGTGAGGGTAGGGAGCTTCCTCACAGATCCAAGTCTCCTGTCTGAGCTGGGTGTTCCACAGCTCAACTCCATTCTGGCACTACGTTCCTGGACACAGCATTGGATCCCACAGGTTGTGGGGTCAGTCCTGACTCCCCTACCCTTCAAACACCAGTCCCCAGCCTAGGTTGTCACCTGTGCTTTTGACCAACTGGGTATAGATTGGAGTTTCCAAAGACTTCCTCCTTTGGTTCAATTAATTTGCTGGAAAAGCTCACAGAGCTCAGAGAAATATTTTACTTACTAGATCACCAGTTTTATCGTAAAAAATATAAATATAATTCCAAGACACCTACATGAGAGAGACGCATAGGACAAATATAGGGAAAAGGAGCAGAACTTCCATGCCTTCTCTGAGTGCAATACTCTCCATACATTTCTACCTGTTCACCAACCTGACAGCTCCCTGCACCCAGGCCCTGTGGGTTTTTATGAAGGTTGCGTTAGATAAGCATGGTTGCTGAAATCGCTGGCCATTGTAATTGATTCAGCCTCCAGCCCATCTCCATTCCCCCAGTTGGGGGGGTTAACGCGAAAAGTTGAAACACTCTAATGACAAAGTTCACTCCACTGGCCACCAGCCCCCACCTTGAGGTTACCTACGTGCTTTCTAAAAGTCACCCCCTCAACATAATAAAAGTCACCTTTATTGCTCTTATCACTTAGGAAATTCCAAGGGTTTGGGGAACTGTGTGTCAGATATTGGAACAAAGACCGAGTCTATACTTCTTATAAATCATATTATCACAAAGTCATGTTCTCATTTTGACTCAGTCTGGATGCTCCTCTCCCCAACAATGCCTCAGCCACAGACACAAGTTGTGTCTTTCAGCTCTGAGCTGAGCACTCACACTATGCAGGACCTGGAAGAGTACGAACCAGAGGACTTGGTTGCATGGCCATGCATATCTATGTTCTTAATTCATCACAAACAAAGATGTTGGTACTGGATCACCCCGAACAGTGACCTTTCCCAAAGTCTGAAATTTGAAGTAGTAAACAGCCTCCTTGCTCACAACAGAGCCTTTCTGGCATAAAATGTACTTCCAATGTGATGTCTATCTTAAGCTAACCAGAAAGACAATAAATATGTGATTATATAGAGGAGGGGGGGAAGATGAAAAAAAAACAATATTTTTCTTTCAAAAATATTACATAGTTACTCTTACGAAGTATATGGTCAGAAACACATAACGACAGGTTTGATATATTGATATATATACTATCTTCAAGTAAAAAAAAAGTAAAAAAAAGAAATATAGGTAATTAGACACCAATGGGCAATATTGATCAGATTAAAAGAAACTATTATTATTTATTGTATAGCAAGAGTCAGAGGAAGTAATCAGACACTCATCTAGGAACAGCTTTTTGGTAGGCAAGGTGCAGGACTTGGTGGTGACAAGGGAATTGAACCAGCCCGACAACTGCTAATTAGGAAAGATTCTCTGTTGTAAAAAGCACAGGAATTGACATGGGTGGCTGAGCTTCTTTATTTGATTCTCGTGCACCCAGGAGAACTGCATGATGTAATCGGTGCAAAACTTACCAGGAACTAATAGAGCTGAAAATTCAAAAGCAGAATGGGAGTGGGGGCTAGGCAACACGACAGCTCTCTTCCAGAAAGGAGATTTAAACAGGCTTAAAGAACAAGGTTTTTTATGTCTCATAGGATGGAGAAATTCAAGGGGTACTGAAGGTTAAGATACACGCCTTTAGAAATGATTTTTTGTGTGTGTGCATAAGTGCAAATACAGGGAAGACTTACTTACTGGACAATGATCTGAAGGAGTTGAAAAATAAGCAATGACACTTCAAAAAGGCTAGATAACCAGGCATGGATGACTATCCCAAAAAAAAAAAAAATCTTAAAGAAGTTAGGAAATCTGGAGTGGAATACATTCATAAATACTTACTGATTACTTACATGCTGGACACTAGAATTATTTCACTTTTCCTTCACATGGAAGGGAACCAAGGAGGAACAGTGCAATGTTACTTGCATGCTATTTATTCCCTTAAATGGGTTTTGTTGAGTAACCACTGTGTTTCTCAGACAGTCTTTTTGAGCCTCTGATGGATAGCCTATTTCTCCTAAGTGATCTTTGTTCTTTCTAAAATGGATATTGGCTCTCTCCTAAAATCTTTCCACCTTGTCCATAACTAGTCTGGACTCCTTACTTCAGAATGAGTTCAAAGGTTATTCCTCACTAGTTTCCAGCTGATTCACAGGTTATTTCTCACAAGTATCCTCATCATCACATGTTGAAACTCTGTGCTTCACCATGTCTCTTGGCCAAGTCAATCTCGGTTAATTTCTTCACGCAGGACGTGAGCTGTGGTGGCCAGTCCCTTCACACACATGGTTCCCTATGGTTGTAAGGTCCTTCCTTCCATTTTTCATCTGCTCATTCTCTACTCATTTACCAAAACACATCTCATGCAGTTTTCTTTGTTCCAGCTCAGTCAGTGTAAAGGCTTTCCTCTAGACTTTTATTGGAGAATTTCATCTACTTCCCTTTTATCAATGTACATGTCATACATGGTCATTAAAGTTACCTTTTTAATTTAGTTTTCCAGTAGCATATGAGCTCCATTAGATCAGGGTCTTAATCCTATATCTCTCTTTTCCGAGTACCTATCCTATTGATTGGTAAAATGTTAACTTTTAATTTCTAATATTTAAACAAATGCTGAACGGGATGATGGGCACTGACTCAATGACACTGTGACTATACCCTTGAATACTGACTCCAGTTGCATGAACTCACTCTATTCTTTTTAAACTGGTCTGGGGAAAGAAGAGATTTTACACACTGTCCTTTAAAAAATTTTTTTTAACATTTATTCATTTTTGAGAAAGAGAGAGAGAGAGACAGAGCACGAATGGGGGAAGGCAGAAGAGGAGACATAGAATCTGAAGCAGGCTCCAGGCTCTGAGCTGTCAGCACACAGTCTAACACGAGGCTTGAACCTATGAACCGTAAGATCATGACCTGAACTGAAGTTGGATGCTTAATCGATTGAGCCACCCAGGTGCCCCCATACTGTCCTCGAAGGGTCAACTTAGAAGCTGCTTTTGCCTCAAGCGTTCCTCTTATTCCCACGCAGGCCTTTCATGTGTCTACTTCTCACCACCTTCATTGTCCTCTCTCTGACTTCTGGACACACTACATAATGGGATGCTGCTCTTTCCTCAAGGGTGGTCAGTGACCACAGGCAAGCCATACTTCTTTTTTGCAGCTTTTCCTCTTATACCATTTTTGGAAGGATGTATCAAGCTTTATTGAATTTCTGATTAAGTTAAAATTGATTACGATGAAGGGAAAATAATTTGAAGTAAAATTATTAAATATATAGTACAAAGGAAATTACTGAGAAAAAAAACATTTGGGGGGAAGGGGAGGGATTCTTCATAAGGCCATTCCTAGTTCCTCACCTCATTCCCCTTTTTGTACGCGTGCTTCTCTGTGACAGTATTTCCTACCTTTACAATTAACGCTGTGCCTGTTCTACTTTGGAAAATCCACTTCTTATCCAAAAAGGATGATCTCAAGCCCGAGTTACAAACCCCTCTTTCTAGAAATTCATATACAGCCCTGAGCCCCTGATCTACCGTTGGCTGAGCTGCGCACCTGCCCCCCCCCCCACTGCGCAAAGTGGGGGCTAACATTTGAATTTATCAGTCATAAATGGCCAAAGTTCATATCAACCCTTGCCAACATTCTCAAAAACTTCCATGTCACTCAGATAGTCAGAAGTCTTCACAAGCCACATCCTGTTGTCACCTTATAGTTTTTTCTCCTGCTGACTCATGAGTCTCTGGACATCCTGGTCTTGTTTTTGCTCTTGGAAACTGTCCAGCCTTAGGGCTCTTGAATTCCTCTGTTCTCTGCCTCGGACAGTTCTCCTCCTAACCTTTCTACATAGTTCCTTCTTCTGTATCAGGTATCACCCTGAATGCAAATCT
Source organism: Helogale parvula (assembly GCA_004023845.1). NCBI lineage: Eukaryota > Metazoa > Chordata > Mammalia > Carnivora > Herpestidae > Helogale > Helogale parvula. The sequence continues at coordinate 34,593 of PJEM01005499.1, read as the reverse complement.
CTTATGAGGTTTTTCCTAGGCTTCTAACCCGAGGAAGTCTTAATTTTGTATTATTTACTCACAGCACTTATCATTCATCCTAATGATCTTGCCTAAATATTTGCTTCCTTATATTGTGTTCTCCCCACAGCCAGAATAAAAGCCTCAAAGAGCAGAAAACGTGTCCCTCTTATTCACTCTTACATGTCATATATCCCCAGGGTGCAAGATCACCTAGCACGTGAGAGTCACAAAATACATGAATAAGTGACAAAATGAAGATTGAGAAAATACTTAGTCATCTGCAGACTTGTTTTCGTTCTAGGAAAACAGGAATGAGAACATTATTCTTCCAGGAACAACTATAATTCTTCTTATATAAAAGATCAGTCATAATTGTCACATTTACTATAACAACAAAGTAAGCATTATTGCCTGCTAATAGATCAATGGATAGATCTAGTGTCATATGGTTTCATGACTGTGCAAAGAGTTTCCTCAAAAATCATCTAAGAATACTCCTCAACCAAATAATTCAACTTAAATTTATATGAAAAAAGTTTCCTTGATAAGGTGACTGGTTTTTAAATTTCCAATCTGGTAGGAACAGCAAGCCATTGATTGACAAAACAACTTAAAGTGTGCCGAACTCTGGAAGCGCTAGAACAGTATTCTGTTATAACTTGATGTAGGATATCAGTATGAGTAGCAGTTAATCAGAATGTACGGACCAAAGGGCCTGGGACATCTGAACTATCAGTATATGCTCTACCCCGTAATCCCCTTTATGATGCAAAAGTCCTATAGGTTTGAATAAATCCAGAACTCATATAGTAAAATATAAGTAAAATTTAAGATCTGTCCCCAAAACATACAAAATGAAATTTTTAGCTTGTTACTTAATCTCAAAATAACATCAGTACATACAGGCCACCTTTACTCACAGATACATCGATACACTATATTACTTTTTAAGTTTCTGCATGCCACAGGTTTAGACACCAAAGGCATACATTAAAACTAGATTAATGTGATGAGCATCTCTCTTGTAATTTTTATGGAAGTTTCTTGAGAACAGTTTTAGGAATGTTTGTATGGAAAAGCTGTCTGTATTGGACAGGCTTTGCTTCTACACAAAGATCCTCTGTCATTTCTTCTTTGCTTTGATAAAACATCCAGTGATGTAAGCACTATTCATTTTTGCTTTTTGTTGTTGTTGTTGTTAATAACAAAATCAGGAATTTATATAAGGTGCCAATGTGTCTAGTAAAAGTGTTTCATTTTTTAAACTTCTTTTCTACTGCAGATTATTATTGAAAAATAGGGAAAAATACTTAGAGGTAATTTCCGGGAAATCAGCTCATAGTAATGCTCTTTTGCCCCTTGATCCTCTCCTTCTCCCTATGGAGTCACAACCACTTGACCTTCAGGACAGAAGTGAGCTACTCCATTATACACTACTTAACCTTCTGGAGAGAAGACACAGACTAACAATGATGAAGCAGATACAGTTAAGAAGCCTGTGCCCTTAGGGGCACCTGGGTGGCTCAGTCTGTTAAGTCTGACTTTGGCTCAGGTCATGATCTCATGGTTGGGTTTGTGAGTTCAAGCCCCACATCTGGCTCTGTGCAGACAGTGTTGAGCCTGCTTGAGATTCTCTCTCTCCCTCTCTCTCTGCCCCTCCCCTGCTTGTGCTTTCTCTCTGTCTCTCTCAAAAACAAATAAACTTTAAAGGAAAAAAGGAGCCTTTGTAATCTATCTCTCTACTTGATTAAGGTAAGAAAGAGAACAAATCCCTGAGTTTTGTTTTGTTTTGAACCCACTACAATTGGGTCTTTAATTTTAACAGTCAAAAGAAAATTCTTAGTGATAAATGGGCTTATTTCCATGGACAATATGAAGCTTTCCTGTGATGAGACAGGAGATTAATGAAACCATGAAATCAGAAAAATGAGATATAAATAATAAATAACAAAAGTAAGAAATAGTGACGGTTGCAGATATTTGTACAAGAAACCCTGTATATTAAAAAAAAAAAAACTAACATTGAAATACAGTTGCCCTTTGAGCTTCCTGAAAAAAACATGGATTTGATTAAAATTTTTTAAAGTTCCACGATCAAAAGAAAGTCCTACATCAAAAATGATACAATACTACTAATGTTAAAAAAGAATCTTACTTTACTGAATGCTAAAATATTGTGCCCACCATTTTTTTACTTCATTCAATTTTCACAGTAGCCCATGTAGTAGATTGTTTCCCTATTTCCATTTACAGTTGATAAACAGAGGCACAGAGAGGTTAAAGAACCATTAGAGGAGGAAAACCAGTTTGCTAAGCCTGAAACAAAAGCATTCATTTAAGGGTAAAGTTATTATGTTTAATGTTGGGGTTTTGGTTTGTTTCTTAACTCCTAGCTGTGCCTACATTTCCCTATTTGAATATGGGGATTATTCAATAACTACCTTTTTATATTTCCATAATGATGAAAATACTTAACATAAATAAATGAGAGGCATGAAGTAGCCACAGTATTTTAGCTATTATTGGTTTTTATTATAATTATTACTTATATCATCAGAGTTTATGTTGTGAGAACTTACAGTCCTGTTCCTTAATAGTATTCTAACAAGTGGTTCGAAATTTTAGAATTTAATCTTTTTTCTTTTCTTTTTCTGAGAGAGAGAGAGAGAGCACACAGGCGCAGGGTGAGGGGCTCAGGGAGAATCTTTTTTGTGTGTGTGAATGAGAGAAAATTAAGAAGGAGAGAGAGTTGGGAGAGCACACACACAAGCCAGGGAGGGGGGACAGAGGGGGAAGGAAAAAGAGATCCCAAGCAGGCTCCTCTGTGTCAACTTGCAGTCTGATGCAGGGCTCAATCCCAGGACCATGAGATCCTGACCTGAGCCAAGATCAGGAGTCAGACACATACCAACTTAGCCACCCAGGCGCCCCCTGGCTGGTCATATATGGCTCTAGTAACTGGTCCTTTCCAGCATTCTCTCTCCTGTTTTTAAAGGCATTTTTAAAAAATTAATATGCTTTGCAAAAAAAGATGTGCTTTTAAACATAAAAGTGTATTCCTAAAGTTCATCAACTTTTTGTAAGCACAGAAGTTCACAAAATTGAATGAATATTTTTTTTGGAAATGATTCTTGGTTGGAACTCAGTGTGTATGAGCCAAGACCATCTGTAAAATTGAATAGACTGTGTTGGTTACCTAGTTGAGGAATTGAAGCTGACCCTGTATGCGTGTGCATTAGTGTGTGTTTACTTTGACAGTCCTTCTCCAGATCTTTGCACTCAACGTTAAAAATATATTAGGTTAAACTCTTCAGCCGCTGGAAAATTAATAACAACTCCCCAGTGACAGTTAAGGCCAAATCTGACATAGTCCACAGTTGTTTGCAGTTATTTAAGATATCTTAAATAGAACTGTTAAAAAATATACTTGTATTAAAAAAAACATCAGGAAATTATTTGGCAAAGGATAATAAGAAAACTCTTATTGTTTTGTAAGATTTTGTATGTCTTTTTTTAAAATCTAAAGCAATCAGTTATATCAATAGCAAGTCTGAAATTCACCAGTTTTATTATAAAATAACTCATGTCTCAATTTCCTTGTCATTTTATAAAAGGGTTACTTAAACACATGTTTCAAAAAGATACGGTATTGCTTTTGTGAAACTTTCTCGAGGAGATAAAATCAAAGAAATTGAGTTGTTTTCTATTCAGGGGTAGCTTACTGGCAAATTTTTGGTCAAAACTTTTAGGCAGTCTTGATAAGTTTTTGGAAAGAGGTTATAGATACTTGATGGCAACATGTGGGCAAAGGGAGAAGTGAACAGGGTTGAGAAAAAAGATAATTTTTTACTAATTTCCATGATATTTAACATGGTTTGCTAACTGCTAATAATGTACTAACCTCCCTTCACATTGTTCAAAAATATATATTAATATTTTCTTGCTTTTAATTATTTTGGCCTTTGAATTGGTGTTCGTTTAAATGAGATAGCACTTTGAAACCAGAATATACTTGGGACTGATTTGCTTTAGGTTTACTTGTATTTGTTCAAGATCTGTTTCTTTACAATTATCACTCTTGGTATTATCATCCTTGGTATTGTTCTGCGAATCCCAGCGACATAAAGCATTAGCCCTTTATTAACTGACAAGCCTCCTGTTTACAGGAAATTGTGCTGATCAGTGTGTAGGCCTGATTTTGACTGCATTTATGGGTCCGTGGCCAGTTGTCAATCCCGGGGGGGGGGGGCTGACTATCCAGGAATGCCGCAGCTAGGGACACTTGGTTGTCCCACCTGGTCACCTGACCTTGTGGCAAGCTGCCCCCACTTTTTTGTTTTTCAATAGTTTATTGTCAAATTGGTTTCCGTATAACACCCAGTGCTCTTCCCCACAAGTGCCCTCCTCCATTACCACCACCTCCCTCTCCCCTCCCCCTGCCTCTTCAACCCTGGGTTCATTTTCAGTATTCAATAGTCTCTCGGGTTTTGCGTCCCTCTCTCTCCCCAACTCTCCCTCGCTTGTTAACTGCCTAGTTTCAGGCTTCTGGTGGCAAGAGAGAAATCACGCAAGGCCTGAGCAGCCAGGCCTTGTAACTAGTGTCCTGTCACTTCCGTGACAGGCTACTGGACAGAGGAAAATGCACTGCAAGTCTGTATTAAAAAGAGGAAGAAACAGAGTTCAGTTCTTAATGAGAGAAGCTTCAAGGTGACATTTCCAAGGGCATTCTTATACTACGTGAAAAAGGAGAGACTTTTCTGTAGTGGTATGCTTAATAAAATGAGGGCTGTTTGTGAAGTATTAAAGCAACTTGGACTTTGCTAACTTTCCCTTTAACAAAACCTCTTTGATTTTTTTTTTTTGGAAGACACAATGTTTTTTAGGGACTATTTAAGTGTCCCTATAAAATGAAGGCCTTAATTAATACATTCATTGTAAAAAAATTCTGAATGCTTACTTACTATGTTTGAGGCAATGTGCTAGAATCGGCCAATAAATTTGGTAGAAAGACACACACACACATACACACACACACACACAGCTTTGCCTGCACTTGGCTTGGAGAATTGTAGACATCATAAATCAGTGACAAAAAGTAAATATATTAATTTCAAATGCGATAGGACCAAGAATGAGTAAGTCTAGAGTTCTCGAAGATATAAAGGTTTTGATCTAGTCTGTCAAGAACATTCCCTAAGTGTGTGACATTTTAACTTGACATCAGAAGTCAGAGAAGAGTGGGATGGAGTTTGTGATTCACTAACATAAAATCAAAAGGAAAAGCATTGTGTGTAGGTCAAAAGGTTGCTTTGTAATAAGAGGAAAATAATATCTAAAGATAAAGCCATTCATACAATCACATGGTAATGTAGGATTTTCAAGATTGTACAAAGGCTTCCTCCTAGATGGGTTACAAAACTTGCATGAATCAAGTATGTTAAATTCTCTTAATATTCTAAACACTCTTGTACACTTCTGGGGATTTCTGTGACTGTTAATAGATATTCTCCAGAAATTCACGCAATAGCATTTCAGAGAATAAGAAAGTACGCAGATGGATACCTGGGTGGCTCAGTCAGATGAGCTTCTGATTTAATTTCAGCTCAGGTCATGATCCCAGGGTTGTGGGATCCATCCCCAAGTCAGGCATTCTCTCTTTCTCTCCCTCTGTCTCTCTCCTCCTCTCCTCCATTGGTGTTCTCTTTCTCTAAGAAAAATTTAAAAAGTATGCAGAAAAGCAGTTTTCTTTTGGGTCCCAGAAGAGTGTATGTGTGTATATGAGAGAGAGAGAGAGAGTTTTCGAACAAACTAGATGCCCCTTTTTATTTATTTATTGCTTCTTGGCTTCCACGTCTGGTTATACTGAGAATGAGCTTAGCTTTGCAAGTATACATTTCACATTATAAAATTAATAACAGTTTTCTGAATTACTAAGATTACTGTCACTTGCTGGAGGGAGGCAGGCCAGGGATGGGCTAAATGGGTGTTGGGCATTTAGGAGGGCCCTTGTCTGAATGCTCTCTGCGTGTTACATGAAAGTGATAAATCACTGAATTTTACACCTGGAATCAATTTTACCTTATACGTTAACTAACTGGAATTTAAATAAAACTTGAAATAAAAAATAATGTCACCTGCAAATATCTGCTGTAGAAATACAGATCTTTCTCTGTTATTCTCAAACAATGAAATTTATAACAAAGTTCTGTTTAGACAGAATATGTCTTCCTAATAGAGATACCCATCTAAGATAAAAGTTAGCTATGTCAATGACATATTTTTCTATAGTAGGAAATTTACTGGAAAAGAGTAACATTTTAAGTGACTTTTAATGATCGCCTTTTATAAAGTATCAATGCACGTATCATGAAACATAAAATCAGCTGAGTTTTAAAATAAATTTATTTCACCATGTATTTATATAAACTAAAATAGTTTAGAATCAGAAAAGTGTTAAAGTTGTTTTATCTTGGTTTACCTAATTCTTTAACCAATGTCGATTCTCTTTTCTACCCTTCATTTTTTTCTTCAAGAATTTACGAATAGTTATGCAAAGGAAAAATGTAATGTATAAAGTTCTATTAGAACTTGAAATCACTAAAGTTTAGTCATCCAGATGGTCTTTTTCAAAATTATTTTTCAAAATTGCTTTTTTCCTTTGCATTTTTATACATACTGTAGACTGAGTTTGTCAAATTCTACAAAATGATCTGCTGGGATATTCATAGGAATTGCCTTGTATCTATGGACCCAACTGGGGAGATCTGAAACGTTAGCTATTTTGAGTCCTCTGATTTATTAGCATGATCTCACTCTCTGTTGATTACATCTCCTTTTTATTTCTTTCAATAATGTTTATAGTCTTTAGTGTACAGGTCTAACACGTGTTGCCTTTAAAAAAATGCTTATTTATTTATTTTGAGAAAGAGAGGGAGTGCAAGCAGGGGAGGGGCAGAGGGAGAGGGAAAGAAAGAATCCCAAACAGGCTGCATGCACAGTGCCAAGCCTGAAGTGGGGCGTGAACTGATGAACCATGAGATCATGACCTGAGCAGAAATCAAGCGTCAGATGCTTAACTGACAGAGACACACAAGCGCTCCCTATGATGCCTTTTGATCTGAGGGTTTAGACTAGCTTTGCTTAATAGGAATTTAATGTAGGCTCCATATGTAATTTTAGTTTCTAGAGTCACATTTTTAAAAGTAAAAATAGGTGAAATTTATGTAATAATATATTTGATTTAACCCAATACAGCCAAATATTATTTCAACATGTTATCAATAATAAACTCATTATTAATAAGGCAAATATCATTCTATTTTCAGTTACCGCTTCAAAATTCAATGCAGACTTTACATTTACCCACATCTCAACTTGGACTAGGCAATGTTCAAACGCTCAGTAGCTACATCTGTAAATAGGGCAGGCAGATTCCGACCGTTTATCTTTAATGTGCCTTATTCAGGGATAAACCTTCAACTTCGTTTGATTTCTAGTCACCCATCTCTTTGTTCTGGTACCTTTTTTCTAGTCCTGCTGATTTTTATATTAATTTTTAGCATTGTTTGTGATTCCAACTTAACTGTGTTTTGAGTAAGTTAGCAATACCACTTGAGTGTCTATGTTCTAGTGTTTACGATACGCATCTTTTACTTCCGTTTTTTTTTTTAATTTATTTTTGAGTGAGAGAGAGACAGAGTATGGGGGTGGGGGGAGAATGAGAGAGAGGCTGAATACGAAGCAGTCTCCAGGATCATGATTTGAGCTGAAGTTGGAATGTCAACCGACTGAGCCACCCAGGCGCTCCTCACACTCTCCTTTCAAATATTATTGTACTATTTCATGTATATTTTAAGCCTGACAACATCCCTCTACATGTCTTGTCCTTGTTCCATTGTTATCCTATGATCTAATTCTGCATACTTTTTTAAATGTTTATTTTGTTGAGACAGAGAGAGAGAGAGAGAGAGAGAGAGATTGAGCTTGAGCAGAGGAAGCGCAGAGGGAGAGGGGACAGAGGATCCAGGTGAGCTCTGGGCTGACAGCAGAGAGCCCAAAGCAGGGATCTAACTCACAAGCTGTGAAATTACAACCTGAGCTGAAGTTGGATGTTCAACTGACTGAGCCACCCAAGCGCCCCAGGTTCAACCTATTCTATCCCTAATGTCTCTGTACATAATTGTTCTCCTGTTCCTGGGGGAAGGGGATCCCAATGAACAGTCTCTAAAACTTCTAATTACCTTGGGTATATACTGTTTTAAAAATAGGTATTTTCTTCCATTGTATATATCCAATAGAATAAATTAGTGTAACAATGAAATTATATACACCTGAGCCAAGTGTCTAATCATATTAAATTTGCAATCTATGGATTAAACACAAGAGTTGCACTGCTGTGAATATAGCCATCAATTTAGTGTCATTCTAGTTAATTTGAGGGTTTTTAATTGTATTTTTCAAAAATAGTAAATAAATGAAAATTCAGTATTTTTAAAAATTTTTTTAAATGTTTTATTTATTTTTGATACAGAGAGAGACAGAGCATGAGAGGGGGAGGGGCAGAGAGAGAGGGAGACACAGAACCAGAAGCAGGCTCCAGGCTCTGAGCTAGCTGTCAGCACAGAGCCTGACGCGGGGCTCGAACCCAGGAATGTGAGATCTGACCTGAGCCGACTGAGCCACCCACGCGCCCCAGTATTTTTTTAAATACAACATTAGTTTCTCTTTTATATACAATCCACAAGATAGTCTCATTGTTTCTTTATTAAATTTCAGCCATTTCAGATTTAGTAGCAATTCTTAGGATAAATTTACTCCAGATTGCATTTACTTCCTTTCTGCATTTCATTGCCAAGGATGAGGTAAAGTTGGCATGTTTAGGCCTCAGAAGATAAAATACCTTCTATTCTGAAGTGCATTTGAAATGAATATGTGCAAAATTTATAACTCATCTGGTAAAATTTTATATTCTTTTATCCTTTAGCAGTTAATGTAAGAGGATCATGGAAAATAGTTTTACAACATGCAGTTTAATGAGTAGAAAATATTCTCTTATCATTTCCATCCCTTCAAACATTTCATCATCACCCCATGGTGCAGAGAGCACTCGTTTATACAGAAATCAAATTTGCCTATGGCATAATTAGTTTAAAAAATCATCAGGATTTTGTAGCAATCTTAATAAATATTATCATCCTCATTTTTAATTATATATAATATACTAAAATATAGGCCTTTCTCAAGACATTAAAATTATAATATAATGCTATATAAAATAAGGATTAAATGAATAATGGGCCATAATTCAGTGAATGCAAGTTATGAGAAGGATATCCGCATGACCACAGTGCCATCTGCTAAAGCCATCAGTTCTTACTCTGCCTATCAATATAGTGAGCTTGAATGTCTCCGTGAGTACTCCTGAGTGAATGCTAATATCTCTGTTAAAAAGTAAATCTCTGAGGTGCCTGGGTGGCTCCTTGGGGTAAGCCTCCAACTCTTGGTTTCTGCTCAGGTCATGATCTCATGGTTTCGTGAGTTCAAGTCCTGCATCCGGCTCTGCACTGATGGTGTGAAGTTGCTTGGGATTCTCTCTCTCCCTCTCCTTCTCCTGTCTCTCTCTGCCCCTCCCCCACTGGTGCTGTCTCTGTGTCTCTCAAAATAAATAGAAATTTTGGAAATAAAAAAAGTGAAGTTCTTCAATAATGTATTTCATTTTGTACAACTTTGTTAACCCAGCTATAGCTATCCTATCAAACTATGTATTAAGTGTGGTTGTACTAGCCAATATTCAATAATTAAAATGGTGGTGGCAAGCAATGTTTATTTTAGTCTTCCTTAGGAATGTGGGTAGGAAATATAACATTTCTATATCTGCCTATTATTTGCTACACAATAAACCCTACAATATGATGCTTAAATGCATGCACAATGTCCTGATTAAAAGACTGTGGAAGTATTTTTAATACTTTAAATAACACTATAGTTTTAAAGATGAAATTACTACTAAACTTATTATTTTAATATTGAGAGAGAATGTATACAGAACTAATAGCCTTTGATTTTAGGGAAAAATTATTAGGATGAAAAGGTAAACAAAGAAAGAAAGAATAAATAACGACAATAACGAAAGTACAATGGAAGACTTCCTAACATGATGTCAGTAAACCATAAAACTCACAATTTCTTTACCAACATCATGTTTTAACTCCTATGCCAATCAGGAGCTGGGTTATTTTAAGCAGCATACAACCTAAATATAATACGACTTAAATCTCCAATAAGAAGTCTAGTCCCACCAAGCCAAGTGTTTTGTGTGCTTTACTAAAATGAAGGATGTTTGAGGGCAAAAGGATTGTACACAGCCACAGAACACTGATAAATCCACAAATCCATGAGGTTTCTTGGCCAAATTGCACCTGACATCTCTTCCCCGCCAAGGCTGAATCCTGTCCCCCACAAATTCATATGTTGAAGCTCTAACTTCCACATATCAGCACGTGGCTTTACCTGGAGATACGGTCTCTACAGAGGTCATTAAAGTTAAATGAGGTCATTAGGGTGGATCCTATTCCAAAATAACGTGTGTCAACAGGACACAGACATATACAGAGAGAAGACCACGTGAAGACACGGAGGAGATGGCCACTCCAAGCCGAGGACAGAGGCCCCAGGAAGAAAACAATTCTGCCGATATCTTGATTGTGGGCTTCTGGCCTCCAGAACTGTGAGGAAATAATGCCTGCTGTTTAAGTCTCCTAGTGTGGGTACTTTGTTACAGCAGCCCTAGCAAAGTGATCAGCCACACTAGCCCTTCTAGTACCAGCTGCTTCTCCTCCTTTCTCTTAGCACATGACACAAAGTTACAGAAGATGGTCTTTGGTGGAGATCTACAAAATGTTAACAGTTTAATTTTTTTTCTATCATTGCTTGGAAAGAGAACTGACAGGCGCAGTGGAAATGAGACTGAAATCTGTTTAGTTGGTCTCTTCGGCTCTGCAAGTCTATATGTTGCTAACTTCTAAAATGTGAAGTTTGTGGCTATTATGTTTTACTTTCACATGGAAATACAAAAGGGATTTTAATAGAACTTATTTTCCTGTGCTTTTAAGAAACAGTGTGTCTGTTGCAATTTCTCTGATATAATTTTAAAACAAAGTATTTCTTCTGAGAGCCATCATTCAAAAATATCATGTAGTAAAAGTTACATACCTTAAAACAATAATGCTTCTCCCCAAATATACATATCCTTACAAAGTTTTGAATTTTAGGACTATTTTCTAGTAAATACGCTGGAATCTTATTGCTTTTTTTAAAGACTGGTAAATCACATCCTGTTATATTCTAGTTTTGTGTGTGTGTGTTTAAGAGCAAATATCCACATAAAATAACACACAGAGTTTAATAAAGATAACGACAGTGATTTATTGATATCAGAAAAAAAAGCTCAGTTTTTCTTGGTGATGCATATTCACATAGATTCAGATCATATATATATTTTTAATGCCGTCAGTTAGGTTTCTGCTATATGTTTTATTGTGGCGCTTTCAATTGATCTTTCTGCTTTTAGTTTCAGCACTGTTTGACTTAACATCTACACTCACTTGTAAACCCATCAACACTGTGCGCACAGGCGCCTGGGCACACACACACACACACGGATGCACGTGCATGCACACACACAAGGTTTCAGGGCTTGTTGTAGCTTGAAGCATTTAGACATGAATTTAAAACACATCGTTTAAATATACAAACATCAGGGGCGCCTGGGTGCCTCAGTCGGTAGGGCGTCCCGCTCCGGCTCAGGTCATGATCTCATGGTTCGTGGGTTTGAGCCCCGCGTCGGGCTCTGTGCTGACAGCTAGCTCAGAGCCTGGAGTCTGCTTCTGATTCTGTGTCTCCCCCTCTCTCTAACCCTCCCCTGCTCGTGCTATCTCTTTCTGTCTCTCAAAAATAAATAATAATTTAAAAAATTTAAATATACAAACATCATCTTAAGACTTCTCCAAAATTTAACTTCTGTGAAGTTTTGAAGCTAGGCAAGTTTTGGTGGAAGGCAAAAAAGCCGAGGCCGTTTGGGGTGTGGACTACTTGAGAAGACTGGTCATGGGGAAACGGCAGGTCGCACCTGTGAAGTAACCAGGTGATTAATCTGAGATATGAACACTTACTGGCATATCATGCTTTTAGAATTAGGAATAGACACAGAATATGTGTTCTGTTATAATTATGTTCTCTAATGAAGAATATATTTTCCCTGAACTGCTCTTTAAAAGAAACACAACAGAGAACATGAGTTCATATTTTCCAAAGGAAGTGTACATATTTCCTCTTTTATGTTTATTTTTCACCTTGTGAAAGCTAACTCCTTATCTTTTTAAAAAAATTAAATGTTTATTTATTTTTGAGAGAGAGAGAGAGAGAAGGAGAGAAAGTGTGAAAGGCGAAGAGAGAGAGAGAGAGACACAGAATCTGAAGCAGGTTCCAGGCTCTGAGCTGTCAGCACACAGCCCTACACTGGGCTCAAACCCACAAACTGTGAGATCATGACCTGAATCGAAGTTTAATGCTTAACTGACTGAGCCACCCAGGTGCCCCTAAATTTCTTCATTAAATCGAGTCCAGCTCCTATTTCCTGAATGATATTACTTATATATTCCTACTTTACTGAAGTTGAATTCTTCCTAAATCACTGTCAGGTGCTGTAATCTCTGAACCAGTGGATGACATTACTTTTCAGGAGATACAGAGACAACTATATATATATATATATATATATATATATATATATATATATATATATACATGCCTATGTATATATGTAAATACTATATACATATATACCCACACACATACAGTAAGTACATGTAAACTGAAACACATATACATATATACAGACACACATACATACATATATGATCTTTGCCTTGCTTCTCTATTTCTTTTCTTTCCTTTGCTTTTCATAATAGAGTGCTGTGAATGTGGAGGTTTCTTCTCAGTAATGGTTACCTATAAATGTAGTTCTATGAGAAATGCTCTGAAAGTTATTCACTTATCTTAATGAATATTTACAGGAGAAAAGCCATAGTAGACTGAGGGTTGGTAGGTTGGAATATTAGATATCTTAGAGTAAGATTAGCTAAACCCTATTTTCGCTGGCTTGCAATGTATCAGATTCTCAGATTACTAATCCTGTTGGAATAATACCGAGTGGCTCTTTAATACCATATCTTACCTAGTATTAAATACTGGACTCATTGATGATATTGTGCACAGTAGTGTGGAGGGTGTTGGGGGAACATATCAGATGAATCTTGTTCACCCAAATTTGTATAAATAAATGGCAGATCCAAACAGAAAATCATGCTGAAAAGTTCACTTCAGTTTTTCCTGCCTTCACTGAAGAAGCTAATAGATAGCACAAAGTATCATATTAAGATAATTTCTCATCTTTTGAAGGAAGGGTCTAAAAATCCACTTAAATCCTCCTGGTAAACTGACATTTGTGAAATTATATGTGTATATATATGTATGTACACACACACACACACACACACACATACATACATACACATATATATTATATTATGTTAATCACCCAAGTTTAGAAAGTTCTATTCAGTTGTTCGATATTTTTCAAAACAAAATCTCTTTTCTTCTAATTGTAACCAGAGATTTTGCTGCAATCCAAATTGTAATCAGAAACTGCCTTCTGGGCATCACGTCAAAGATCTTTCCACCAGACTTGACATAAGTAGTAACAGGAAATGAACAATATCATAACCCTAGTTAATGAATTTCCTGTAGGATAATGTACAGAAATCACATTTATATCCAGATATTTAAAAAATACTAGGGCGCAGAAGACCAAGTCAAAATATAATGCCCAACAGTATCAGGTTTCCATAATGTTGCTGACAGCTCAAAACTGAACTAGCAAAAGCTACAAGCAAGACACAGACACAGACACAGACACAGACACACACACAAAAGCAAAAACAAAAACCAAAAAAAAACCCCAAAATACTAAAAAAAGACAAAAACAAAGAAAAACAACAACAAAGTGATCTCTATCACATTGCCCAAGATGGCTGCAAATGTAAAGCACGATTCTTACCTGATACAACACAGAAATGCACTGGGAAACCGGGGAAGGAATCAAGGACACTTGGCAAGCTCAAGATAAGGAAATTCAATTTTCCAGTTAAGTAGACGAGAAGAAATGAGAGGTATATGCTATTTGGATTAGAGTGATATACACATTTTTCCTATTCTTCACGGGATGATATGGGGTCTGCACACTCTGGTGAGAGTCCTCTCCCAGGACTGTCATTAGCTAGCTGTGTTTCTGTGAACAAATCATTTCTGTAGACCTTGATTTTATCTTCCATAAAATGAGTGAGAGATTGGAAGCAGGCTGGCGTCTCACTGCCTTCTACCACAGATACCTTAGGCATACATGATGATCAGAAATATTATATATAACACTATTTAAAATGAAAGGGAGGTAAAGAAATATATGTGGCATACTGCTAATGATATAACAAATTTCATTCTTCCTTGTTCTTGCAGATCAAAAGGCTTTACCCCCACCCTTTTGTGGTCCAGGAGGTAAGGTACTTCATGTAATCATCTACCGATATATATTTATTTATCACATGCCTACTCTGTCTTCCAGACACTCTCCTAGATAATCAGGACACAGCAGTAAGTGAGTCAGACTCTGCCTTAGTGGAACTCATGGGGAACTTCAGACTCTCAGCTTGAGTTACCTACATGGAAGTGGGGAGATTTACTTTGTCTTCATTAAAACAGGGAACTATGCAGCTGGAATTTGCCCTTTGTCATTCTCTCTAGCTTTTCCTCTTACCCTATTCCTACCTAGGATGCTGATAAAATGTACAGAGTTTATAATTTTTTTATGTTTATTTTTGAGAAAGAGAGAGACAGAGTGTGAGCAGGGGAGGGGCAGGGAGTCAGGGAGACACAGAATCTGAACTAAGCTCCAAGCTCTGAGCTGTCAGCACAGAGCCTGCTGCAGGGCTTGAACTCACGAACTGTGAGATCATGACCTGAGCTGAAGTCAGACACTTAGCCCACTGAGCCCCTGCGTGCCCCGAAATATATAAAGTTGTAAAAGCTGGAGGAGGATGGGCGCACCTTAAATATATATGGAGAGAACTGAAGGGTGCATAAAGAAATAAATAATGAACACAATATGTGTATGTATTAGTCAGCTAGTGCTGCCAATACAGAATACCACAGACAGGCTTAAATAACAGAAAAGTATTTTCTTCCTGATATGGGGCTAGAAATGTAAGACGGAGGTGTCAGCAAGGCTGGATTCTGGAAACACCTCTTTCCTCCACTTGCAGCTGGCTGCTTCCTTCTGTGTCCTCACGTGGCCTTTCCTCTTTGTGCATGCACTCTTGGTGTCTACTGCTGTTCTCGCGATGGCACCAGTCCTACTGGATTAGGGCCCCATCCCATGACCTTATTTAACTTTAATTACCTCTGTACAGGCTCTGTCTCTAATTATAGTCATACTGGAGATCAGGGCTTTGATTTATGGACTGAATTGCATCCCCTTAAAATTTATAATTGTGTAGACCCATGTTGACAACTATTTTTCTTCTTCATTCTCACCAGCATATTTTCAAAGAGCACTTAAACAGGCCAATATCATTTTCTGTGCTAGCCACCATTTCAATCACTTGAACTTGTAATCCCTTTCTCTCCATTTTCTTTATATTTACTCTATGATCTTCAAAGCTTTTCATTTCTGTTTTTATTTATTTTATGTGAGAGAGAGAGAGAGAGAATGAGAGAGAGCGCGCACATGCACAAGCAAAGAGAGCAGAAGAGATATGGAATCCCAAGTAAGCTTCATATTGTTAGCACAAATCCCAATGTGGGGCTTGGACTTAGAAGTGAGATCATGACCTCACTCTAAGAGTTGGGCAACTGAGTTGAGTCACCTAGGCACCCCCATTTCTACTTTTACATCACAACTAACCCTCTAAACTTTATCCTCTGCTCTTACAGACAGGATGCTAAATACTCCAGAAAATTACCACATAACTTATAAAATGTTGTGATTTCTTTTATTGAGTTCACATACTCCTATTTCTGTAATCAATAAAGCCTTATTCATCTTTAAGACTAGTGCAAGCAAATCCACTCGTATGATACATTTCCTAACCGTAACCCATAATTGGAATTAAATACTCTAGACATTCTACCACCACTGTCTTGTGGATCGCTCTATTAGAGTAACTATGATTTCCGTGTGCTTGTTTAAAAGTCTATTCCCTCTATTGGGAATGTTTTGAAAATATGATCTGAATACAGCAGCTTCCATACATATTGAGCTCTCAAAAGCCTTACACATTATTGCTTGCTTTGCCACTCTCTATTCCACGTAACTCTCTTGCTCTGTGATATTGGAACAAGTCAACTCATTGAGTTTGTTTCCTTATCTTTAAAATGGAATTATGATACATTCCCTGTAGGACTGAATGAGAAATATGTGAGAAACTCTTGCATGAATTTGGCATAGAGCAGATCTACTAAAGTAGGCACCGGAGGAATTGAGACATGTTCAGAATGAGATTGAGGTCTAAGTGTGCACTGCTCAAAAATTGTCAGCTAACGGATTTCATCCTTATGCAGCTAGCAATGAAAAAATTTGGGGTAGACTTGTAATATGAACCAAGTACTTGGAACATGAATGAAGAAACTAAGGAACAGAAACATAACATGAACTGAAATTTGTAGAGCTATCTCTTATAATGCAAACATAAACTGGGTTGTTATACACATTTTTCAGTCTCTAAAGACTCATACCAACCTCTAGTACAAATGTCTTAATATCTCTTTCTCCATCTATAAAACATAAAAGGTGAATTAAATGATTGCTATGAGGTAGTATAACCAAATATCAAGGAATATGTTTTGATTAGCTTGTGAAAATGTTAATGTACTTGTAGTACATATTAAAAACATGATTTCCCTTTATTTAGCACTCTACATTTAATGTGACATTAAAACAGAGAAATGCCTCATATTAAAAGGATTGGAAAACTATAATTCCATAGCAAGAATCATATTTAAAAGTATTAAATGTGTGAAGTCTCCTATATATGAATTATGTAGTGGTATTTATAAAGACAAACGATTGTCTCCAACTTTTATTATATTTTACAGGTTAACATACCAGCCATGCTTAAAGCAAGGACTACTATAAGTACATTTCAAAAACCATAGCTCAGGGCACTGGGTGGCTCATTTGGTTAAGCATCTGACTCTTGATTTCTGTTCAGGTCATAATCTCCGGGTTCCTGAGACTGAGCCCTGCAAGGGGCTCTGTGCGGACAGCCTGCCTGCAATTCTTTTGCTGTCTACCCCTCCCCCACTTGTTCTCACTCACTCTCTCTCTCAAATAAATAAGACATTAAAAAAATTATGGCCAAAAGAAACGAGATGAAAAAGAATTAGCCTTCCAAAAGTATTTAATGTTTTTATACCAGACATTAACATATAATGTGCATAGAGTAAAATGAACTTGTTTTAAGGGGACAGGTTAGTGAAGTCCAATATATGTACACAGTCATGTAACCGTCACCACAGATGAAATAATGGGTCATCAGCCCAAACATTCCAACAGTAGAAAACATTCTCCTGAGCCCTCTGCAGTCAATCCACACACCTCCTCCACCTCTATCCAGCAGTAACCACTATGTACTTCTTATCTTTCTAGTTCTGATTTCTGCAAAATGTCATATAAATGGAATTAGACAGATGAAGCATTTTGTTTTGTGTTTGCTTTGCATCTAATTTATTTTTTAAGTTATTTATTTATTTTGAGAGAGAGCAAGAGAGAGAGAGATTGAAAGTGAGCAAGCAGGGATGGGGCAGAGAGAGGAGGAGAAAGAATCCCAAGGGGGCTCTAGATCACCAGCATGAAGCCCAGTGTGGGCTCAAATTTATAAACCATGAGATCGTGACCAGAGCCGAGATTAAGAGTCAGACATTTAACTGACTAAGCCACTGAGGCACCCCTGTATCTAACTTCCTTATATATATATATATAAGTAATTTGCTTCTTTTTATTGTTTGGTAGTATTCCATTACACAGTATTGTCATGATTTGTTTATCCATTTTCCAGTTAAAGGTCATTTCATTACTGCTGGTTTGGGGTGATGAAGAATAATGGTACTCTGAGCGTTTCGTAGAAAAGTATTTGTGTGGACATAGATTTGTCATTTCTTTTGTCTTCATACCTAAGAATGGGATTGTTTGGTAAAATGCTGTTTTCTTACATAGGACACAACTATGATGATTTTCAAAGTAGTTGCATTACTTTGCATTCCCATCAGCACGTGTTAGAGCACCAGTTAGTTTACACCCATGCTGTTTTGTTAGGTTTAGCGTCCTTAAAGCTCTATCACTGTTCCTCCTTTAATTTCTGCAACATTTAGGTTTGCATATATAAAGGTCTATTATGAAGCATGTATGCAATTAGGAAACATACCTTCGTGATGACATAAGCATTTTATAATTATGAAATGTCCCTCTTCAAAAAGTGAAGGGCATTTGCAGATGTAATAAAGGCCCAAAATCCACTGATTTTGAGTTAATTAGAAGGTCCATTATGCTCTGTGGGCCTGAGTTAATCAAAGGAACTGAGTCCTTCTTGAAGTCAGAGATCCTCTCTACTTCGCTGGCTTTGAAGACCTAAACTCTCATGAAGTAAGCAGCCATGATGGGGAAGCCTACATTGAGAGGAATCCTGGGTGGGAGAGAACAAAGGCTCCCACCAACTGGCTACAAGGAAATGAATACTGCCGGAAACCTGAGGGAGCACAGAAATAAGTGGCTTTTTGCTAGTCTAGCCTCCAAGGAGCCTGTGGTTCCAACCAACCACTGCACTGCAGACTGCGGAGACTTGGAAGCACAGAACCTATAAGCTATACCTGGAATTTTGCCTTACAGAAACTGTGAGATAATACATGTGTGAGTTTTTTAAGCCATTAAGTTTGTGGTAGTTTATAACGTAGCATTAATCGTTAACTTTAGAATCCTTAAGGTAAGTGCCAGATTTCATGTGGACATTTCAGCTCAGCTGGACCACCAAAGCGAGTCCAAGAACTCAGTATCTCTGTACACTGTATGTCTTCACCATTTATCCAAGGGAAGCCCATTGATCCCCTTTATATACTGCTAATCCTTGCCTTCTCTGATTCTCTCTCTTTCTCTGTGCCTGTCTCTTTCTTCTCTCTCTCCCTTCCTCTGTAAGTGGTAGTCACAGAAAGTTTTTCTTTTTATGAAACAAAGCATTAACATCTAAATCTAGTTAATGTGCAAATGGAAGCAGAACTATTATTAATATAACATGATTATAAAAATAGATTGGTATATACCAAACAATTAGATATCTGGTAATGACTCTTTAACTAGGTACATTTTTCACCTTAAAAAAAGGTATCCAAAGAATACAAAATCTGTTTTTCAAATGTGAATAAAATAGAAACAAGACTTTTGAATAACACACCCATGCTAAAGTTTTTAGTACTTTAACTGGGAAACCATAAATTTAATAAGGCAAAAAGAAAAATCAACTTTCAAATTCTTGATAACTGTGGTTACTCTAAATGCTCTGGCTTTAATTATTATTTGCCTGTCCAGCCCAGCCTCTGGAAACATCCACATACCTAGTCTAGCATGAGGACTCAGGTTTCTCCATCCATGCATTGTTAATACATATCTTGAACCAAGACATCTTATTATCATTTTACTCTTCACGTGTTGACATAAGGCATTTTATTCCCTGAATTGACTATGTAAATTCAAACTTCAAATAAAGTCTCCTTAAATCTCAAACCTCTAAGAAGAATTTGCTCAGTGGTATTATTTCACCAAAATTTCACTATTAATATTCCATAGCAAATAAACCTCATCAGAATTGATCTTTTTGAAATGTGGAGTTCTGGAACAAAATATAACATTACATAGAAATATAGTTTCTATAAACCTGCAATGCATTAGAGGTGGATGGAATTTCAGAACTTAAAATGCTCATAAATATTGAATCTGATCTTAAGTCTCTCTCTTTTTCTCAGATAAAAATCACGTATCTCTTTTTTCCTCTCTCACAGATAAAAATAACATCTGTGTGAAAGAAAGTCAGCACTATGAACCAAGGGCCAAGGCCTCGAAAGTGCTCTGTCTCCTCACGACTTTGTCAAGAAGAGATACGGTAAGACCAGGATAGAGCACAGTTTTGGATTTTGCATCTTTTTTTTTTTTTTAAAGCAAAGACCTAAATAATCAAAACAAATGGTGTTGAGTTAGTTAAACTTAAGAGTCAATCACCTAGGTTAAACGACATATGAAATAACACACAAGAGTCATTTTGCATCAAAATGAAAAGATTTCTTCAGCTGCTGAAGTGAATCTTGAGCCACTGAAGGTGTGCACATTTAACAAACTGCTCTGCTTGAGCATTACTGTCAAAAAAGACAGTAATGTCAGGCTGAACTATATAGGCTCCCTGATTAATAGAAGTCCCCATATGATGGAGTAAGTTACAACCTTAATGTACAAATAATGAACCTCTATTAAAAGGAAGGGTATCATAAATCAAAATACCGTAGAAAAACCATAAACCTGTGGCAACATAATGGCCACCAGGACCCAAGCTATATTAATCTTGTATGGTGCGATATCATTTCTCTAGGAGAGACAACTAAATATATCCCATATGACAGTGAATTATGAGTGTGATAAAGGCTCTGGACTTCATTTAAGTTAATGGCAAGGTTCATATTGAGATACCCTCTGGTTAACTCCTCCTATCTGCCTTGAACTCTGCTTCAGCTAAAGCAAACATCAACTTGCTCAATCTTCATTCTAAGCCTTTTATTTGCCTGAAATGTGCTCAGAAAGAATATAAGGAAAACAAAAATAGAACAGAAGGAAACATAAATTCTCTTTCCTTCCAAATAATTTTAGCTTTCCTTTTCCTCAGCCAGTATACCTAATTTTATTTAAACATCCCATATATATAGTCTATCTCTATTCATATTTATACATACTATTTTATAGTCTTATAGCAAAATGTGTAACACTGAAATGTATGCCTTTTAATTTTTTTTATTTATGCTTTTGGTCTATTTTTTTCTATTACCAATTGCATTTTGGAAGGAAACCTTCCACATGAACTAAATTCTGAATAGCAAAGATAATATTTAGCATAAAGTATCACAGCATAGCATTTTGTTTGGAAACTTTGCACTTACAGCTTAATGTAACAGAAGTAATTTTCTGTTAGTATATTCTGCTATGTCCTGATTTATAACTGTCTCCTATGGATAAGACAGATTCTAGTAGACTGGAAAGTCCAGGTTTGATTGCTTACACATCTTGCGTTTGTCCAAAAACATTTGCATTAAGTCTTATTCTATTAGAAACTGTTTGTGGTATGATCAGGGTGCCTCCACATCATCTGGAGAAAGATTCTCTGAGTATCTGTTGCTTGCTTATAGGGATACCTGTGTTCTTAGTTGCAACATGAATGTATTTTAATTATTTACTTATTTGCCTAGAATGAATTTAAACTTAGTTCTGGAATTTGTTTCTATATTAGATTATTTAATACTATCAAAACAAACATAGCTCAGATTTTTTTTTCCCTTGAGTCTCCTTTGGTAACTTAGTCAATTGAGGATGCTACCTCTGACTCCTGTTTTGCACCAGGCTGGTCCATATTTCTAGGCTCATACTTGTTGGCATTGATTCACTAAATTATATGATCATATAGAATCCCAGAGGGTCTTTGGTTGTTAATAACTGTCTGTTTCAATACGTATTTTGTGGGTTCTCCAATCGCATGAGACTAACAAGCTTACATAACCTTTATACTTCATGCCTGATTTTCCAAGTCATTATAAAATACTAGTTCCTTAAGGTGGGGCCAGGGTAATGGGGAGGAGGGTGGGAACTGCTATTTTCATGCTTGGCTTTGTGACCCAGGAGACTTAATGACGTGACATATATATACAGAGTGATAACAATAAAGAAGTAGATGTCCTACAGTTATACATAATGAGAAAGTGACTAGATGAATCTTCTGCTTAGGATCGTGCGAAGAACAACCTGAAGAAGTGGTATTTGAGACAGCACTAAAATGAAGAAGAATTGTCAGGTATGTGATCGATCATTTGGGAGACTTTTCAATCAGAAAACAAACAAAAACCAAAAATTACAAATAAACAAATTGAAAATGCCTTGGAGGAGAGACCTACTTTGGATTTTTGGGAGAGCAGAAAGAAAGTCATAATGACTAGGGCATTAAATATCAGGTAGGAACTATAGACATTTGGCCAGATCAGATACAGGAGCCCAATTTGTAGGCTACCATGAATGCCTTAATATTTATCCTTTAAAAACTTTATTATGACTGTGTTACAAAAAAAAAAAAAAGATTGGAGCAGAACAGGAGGAGGGGGAGAGACAGTCATTTGGAGACTAGAATTGTAGTTTTCTAAAGAAGTGATCAGAGCTTAGAGCAGGCGTAGAGCCCTACAAGAATGAGAACTACTAAAATTAGACTTGAACCCAAGCATATCTCAAAAATTATATGTGTTAAAGATATGAATGCTGTGGGATGCCTGGGTGGCTCCATTGGTTGAGCATTTGGCTATTGATTTCAGCTCAGGTCATGATCCCAGGGTTGTGGGATTGAGCCCTGCATCAGGTTCTGTGCTGAGCATGGAGCCTGCTTTAGATTCCCTCTCTCTCTCTCTCTCTCTCTCTCTTTCTCACTTTCTCTCCCTCTAGCCCTATCTCTCACTAGTGTGCTCTCTCTCTCTCTTTCCAAAAAATAACAAACCAAAAACACCCAAATAAATAATAAAAGATACAAATGAATTTCCTTAAAAGGAGAAGATGTAAAAAATTCTTATGGGTGAGGGGATCAAAAGCTTTGTTTTATTTTAGCCATGTTAATTCCAAGCATTATGATCTGCTGTCTTGAGTTGTGTACTCCATAACTATATTTGAATAAGGATGACTGAATAAATCAATGAGATACCTATAAAAACTCAACTGCAGAAAGTATTTGTATATGCATATATGTCCATTATTCTCAGGACAGTATTATGGGTAGGCCAGGAGTATGGTTTTGAAAGTCATCACATACAATGAGCATTGAAAACAAAACTAGAATTCAAAATTATAATAGGCAACGGGGTATGTAAGGGTATTGAGAGAAAGCTGGCCTTAGAGTAGGAGAAAGACCAGGTGACTGCAGTGTCATGAAACACTATCCTACAACACAATTAGATCAAAAGATCAAATCTCTGGTATATCTAGATATCCAACAAATACCGACTGGATTCTTACAAGTTTCTGTGCCAGTCCCTAAGACAGAGGGAATAAAAAGATGCATAGTAATGGTCACTGCCTTTGATACGTTCACTCTAATGGGAGACAAAGGCATAAATAAATTACATGGGCCACAATGTTCGTACTCTTCTCTCTGAATAACATTTCCTGAAAAGAATATGTGAAACAGAATGTCTCTCAAACACCTAAAACATGGAGTTCAGGGTGACAGAAGGGTGCAACCAGGCTTCTAGTTCTCATGAAAATAAAGTAAAACAAAATATTCTTGGGGATCTTTGCCTTGTTTCTGTGTGTGATAACAAGGCATTTTGTTTCTTTAATTTTGTTTAATGTGTTATTTGTTTTTGAGAGAGAGAGAGAGAGACAGAGAGTGCAAACAGGGGAAGATCAGAGAGAGAGGGAGACACAGAATCCAAAGACAGGTCCCAGGCTCCGAGCTAGCATTTGGCACAGAGCTTGAATCCAGGAACCATGGGATCATGACCTGAGCTCAAGTTAGGATGCTCAACAGACTGAGCCACCCAGGTGCCCCTTAATACAGATTGTAATCAAAAGTAATACATTCACTTTAAAAGAAAGCAGAAACTGAATAAATACTAACTACTGATGTGTTGTAACTTGAATCCAATTTGAAGATTTGGGTAGTTTGGGATTCTGTGGGTTAAACTCCAAAAATTATTGCTGTAGATAACAGGGATAATACTGTAATACTGTGATAATGTCATATTGAGATAATACTGTGATATCCTAAAACCTTTGGAATTTCTTTTGATGAGAACCAGAAGGGTATCTTTTGTTATGTTAATGAGATGGTTTGCAGAGTGCTGAAGAATGGGTGCTGGTTGCTAGCTGGAGCTCACCATGTGATTAGAAGGTTGGAACTTCCAGTCTCCTTTCCACCCAGCCTCCGAGAGGGGAAAGGGGTTGGAGATTAAGTTCAATCACCGATGGCCAATGATTTACTATATCATGCTTATTTAAACATTTTTTAAACATTTATTTATTTTTGAGAGAGAAAGAACACAAACAGGAGAGGGACAAGAGAGGGAGACCCAGATTCTGAAGCAAGCTCTGAGCTGTCAGCCCAGAGCCTGATATGGAGCTTGAACTCACACACTGTGACCTAAGCTGTAGTTGAACACTTAACTGAGTGAGCAACCCAGACACTTTTATCATGCCTACTTAATGAAGCCTCCACAAAAACCCAGAAAGATAGGGTTCAGAGCTTCCTGGCTGATGGACATTTGGAAGAGCTAGGAAAGAGGCATGCCCAAGGAGGGCTTGGAAGCTCCATGCTCCTTTCCACATACCTTCCCTCTGCACCTCCATCTGGCTGCTGTTGTGTTATATTCTTTTATAATAATGGTAATCTAGTAAGGGACATGTTTTTCTCAGTTCTGTGAGCCACTCCAGCAAGTTAATGAAACCCAAAAAGGAAGTTTGAACTTGCAACCTGAACTTGTAATTGGCATCTGCAATGAAGACAGTCTCATGGGTCCAACCCTTAGCCTGTGGAATCTGACACTATCTACAGGCAGAATTATGTTGAATTGTAGGATTATCCACCTTGTATTCCAAAACTGGTGTATTCCAAAACACACACACACACACACACACACACACACACACACGCGCACACATTGGAATGGGACTCAGAGATAAGAAATGAGTTTACACCACTGCATTTTTTTTGTTATTGTCTAGAATGTATAATAAACATTATTTTTTAATATAACAGAAATATGCAAATCATATGTGGAATATGTAGAATTAAAATATTTCTACTGGTAGGATCCACTGACAGAAGACAAACTGCACTTGCAACAGAACCTGAGGGATTCTGGGAAATTTTTCAGTGTTATTTACAATGTCCTAAATGAGGATATCTAAGAAAGAATAACCACATGTATTTTGAGCTCAAAGTAAAAATAAAGAAAACAAATGTGAATATATTGTTATATTAAACTTGATGACATTTTAAATGACAATGTTAATAAATGTGTTTTCTATGAAGTGATGGTGACAAAATGAAAATGTTTCTATAGAGTAATGGATGTCATTTGTCAGGCTAACAGTCTGAGCTTTCTCATCTGCCATATGAGAGTCATGAAAACCACAAAGAGTGCAACAGACTTTTCCTTGTACTACTGACAGTAACTTTCTCCCAAAAGACAACGATTCAATTTAGGGTATATATTCTAAACAGTTATGCATTCTCAATCATAACAATGCTGATAAAAAAAGATTCATTTAATTAAGAATATTTCATGAAAAATTAAAATTATTTACATTTGGGACTAAAAATTATATTAAAACATAGTCACTAGATTTTAATATTCTCATAGTCAATATTAAAATATGCAGGTAAAGGTAAAAGTTACTCTTTCTAGTTCTCAAAAATGCTAATAGATCTTATTGAAAAAAATTCCACTAAATATCACTAGTTAATGGATTATGGTCAATTAATAGATGATGACTCAATGTATAGATACATAACTTTTTATCTAACTTGTTTCCTATTGCATATTTAGGCTGTTTCTTACATGGCTCTGTTAATTTAAAAAAGATGTTTAGATTCTATTACAATACTGAAAGGGTTTGCAAAAATTAGATATACTTCCATATTTCTGCTTCCCTTTTTATTTCCTTAATTTCATTTTTCTATATTATTTCAAAGTCAAAGTCAATCTGTTGAATCATTCTACATTAGCTAGTAGTTGTCGCATTAATGGCTTAGTGATATAAGAAAGCATCAGGCTTAATTCCAGACCAGTGTAATTTATGTTGCTCTCACATTAGATGTTTTATTTAATTTATAGTTTCGCTTTAAGAGACATACAATTTGTAGATAAACAATTTGTAGATAAGACCAAGCTACATCACTTAAAGGACTTGAAACATAATAGAGTTAGACTTTGGATTCTCTCTCTATAGCCTATTAGAATTTAAACATCCCCTGGTCTTCACTTTACTCATGTGAGTAAACAAAAAAAAAGTATACTACTCGCTAGAGAGTGTCATTAAAAAATATGTAAAGAATAGCAAATTGTCTATCATACAGAAAAAATTCAATAAATGGCAGAAGTTATTCTTATGGGCTTATTTTATTCTCCTCAGAATTTGGAGAAGACTTAAAAGTAATCCTCAGAGATAAGAGATTAAAATCAACCTAATTTAAATACTGTTCACCAATAAATCTTACATTCCTTTTACAAATAATCATCTGGTGTGATGAGAAGTTTTCTTATTTAGGGTCAATGTGCCTTATAAGTTCAATCAAAATAAGTTTGCTCTATTCTTAAGAAAGCTTATATTGTAAAATAGGGAAATTTGAAGAAAGATAACAATTATTCGTATGATAAATAAAATATGGTAAATGTAAAAATTTATTAAGTTTTAGATAGTTTATTAGTTAAATCTGTTATACAAGTTCTAGTTATTTAGAACTACTCCTTTGCTCATCAACCTGAAACTAGTAATATATTTTAAGCAATAACATCTTAAAATTATTTTTAATGTTTGCTTATTTTTGAGAGAAAGAAAGAGTGTGAGTGGGGGAGGGGCAGAGAGAGGGAGACACAGAATCTGAAGCAGGCTCCAGGCTCTGAGCTGTCAGTCCAGAGCCCAACACAGAGCTTGAACTCACGAACTGCGAGATCATGACCTGTGCCGAAGTCAGATGCTTATTAACCAACTGAGGCACCCAGGCACCTTTTAAGCAATAACATCTCATGTTTATCCATGTAAAGTGAGAGACTAATATACAAATGGACAATGGCCAGACCATATATAAAGGCAGAACTTTGACTTCTAATCTGTAGCAGCCAGCCCAGGAACCTACCCATTTTCTAGAATAACCAGCACAGGAAGTCAAACTACTACGTACAAGTCAATGTAGGAAGTCAGACCACTCACTATCCCTATCAAACATTCTAGTAGTCAAACATAATGCCTGTAACAATCAGCCTAAGATGGATGGTCTTGATTAGTAACTCTCAGCTTCCCTAATTTTTGTCCCTATTTCCAACACAGGACCAAACAGAAAAGCCAAAGTATACACACCAGACAAAGCATGCCTTGATTGGAGCCTTTAGCCCACCTTTATCTTCCCTGTGCCAACAGCCTCCAATCAGGACATACCCAAAAACTACTCTTTTTTCCACTATAAAAGCTTTCCTGTTGTCTGCCTTTGAGTTTCGGCCAAGGCACAAGTGATGGTGATGATTCCCTCGCAACTGCAATTCTTGAAAAATAGCCTTTGCCTGTTCTGATTCCATTGGTCTTTATTTCCACAGAAGAAAAGACAAAGTAAATTAAAAATCATTAATGATTTGTAATATGAACCAAACCTAAAAAACGAGAATACAGAATCAATATAAATGGAATCAAATCTCACTCCAGGTGGATGCTACAACCTTACCAATTTGTCTACCCTAAATTGGCACCATCTAATAGCTGTGTTTCCTTCCTTAAGATTCAAAAGGATGACATGAAGGGCCTAGAGGTGTATAGTGAATTGGTACATGCCTCTCTAAAAACTAATACAAAAGAGTTCTTTGTTTGTTTTCTTTTACTTTCCAAATTGAGTATATAAGGATATTAAGTGAGAAATAAATGTTGCCGCTAAAAATTCTTTCTATAAAGGTTATATAGAAGACACACATCTAAATTGAATAGTTATTCATGGAAATGAATAGCCACAAAATCAGGACCCTTGGAAAATGACTGGGAAGGGTCTCACGGAAGGTTAGTAAAAAGAAGAAGGAGAAGGAGGAGGAGGAGGAAGAGAGAAGGGAGAGGGGGAGGAGGAACAGAAATATATTATAGGGACTGAGGTGAACTTGTTGAATGCCATTAAGGCTCTCTTAAAACAAGACAACTAACTATCAAAACCAGATTACAAATGCAGTAATTTTAAAATATGATCTGAATTAAACAAAAAATTAATCATCTATTTTTGCTTCTTCCCCAGTTAAAGTATTCCATTCTAAATTACTAGAATTTTTAAACAAGGAAAGGAATTCCCTAATGTAACAATTATAAGCTATTATTCAATCATTTTGGATACAAAAAATATACAAGAGCAATATAAAAAAAACCTATACATATATTTAGCACAAATTAAAAACTCAGTGCTGTGCAAAGTTCTTGCACATCTAAGTAACTAACTTAATGAGCTCTGCTTGACTATTTGGAATCCTGTGATACAGACTTTCTATTTTGACCAGCGCCTCCCGTGACATGACAAATTCTATTCAATAGTCACTTGAAATGACAACATGTTACATAATACATAAAGCATTCCATTTAAGACTATTAACTCCATTAATAATAAGCCATAACTCCTGTTATGAAATTCACATTTTTTAAATGTCCATATACATAAAAACAGCAAAATTGCTTTGGAATATATATATGTTTACTGTAGGATGAAAAATACAACTTCATGTCTTTCTCTTTATGTAATTCTACACCAAAGACATGAAATTTTCAAGAAAGAAGATGTAGATAATTAGGTAATCAGTCCTTTTCAGAGTCACTACCATGCTCAGTTTAAATGATTGGAGCTTAATATAGTTGAGAAAGAAGGAATGTAGAAATATATATTGATATTTAATTTAGGTAATTGTGTTATAAAGTAACTGGGGGAAAAAGGATGATTAAGGGAAAAAGATAAATCATCATTACACTTCCATTTCCAAAAGTGGTAACTGTTGGATACATCATACACTATAAATATCATTAGATCTTGCCAGGTAATTGTAGTATGACATTAAGTCAAATGGTTCAATTTTAGTCCTTGTCTTGTTTTTTTTCCCTCAGATATGATGGATTTCATGCAAAGCAAAATAAACCTTTTATAATCAATCATACAATTGATTTTTGAATATTGCACATGATTCACAGAAAGGATATTGTAGGATCTCTATTTTACATTTTAAATTCCAATGAAATATAATTTCATTTAGTAGCGTATAGAATCATTTGAGTCATAATTAAATATATAAGTTTGGATGTTTCTCAGTGTGTGAAATATGTCGAAAAACCACCATTTATGTATATCTACAATATTCATGCAGCATACATCATGGGAAAAGTTGCTGGTTCTATGTAGAAAAAATAAAATTAAAAATATTAAAATTACTGGGCACGTGGGTGGCTCAGTGAGTTAAGTATCTGACTTCAGCTCAGGTCATGATCTCACATGAGTTCAAGCCCCATGTCGGGCTCCATGCTGACAGCTCAGAACCTGGAGCCTGCTTCAGATTCTGTGTCTCCCTCTGTCTCTGTTCCTCCACTGTTTGCACTCTGTTTCTTTCTCTCTCAAAAGTAAATAAAGATTTAAAAAATTAAAAAAATAAAATTATTAGAATTGTATTAAATTAAAACCCAGAAATGTAAATTGTAACTGGGAGAATTAAAGGAAGAAATAGAAAAGAGAAACAATGTTCAATTTTGGAGGATAATAAACTATTATTAGTAAAAATGTCTCTAGAAATATCACATTTTAAGTTGATTTAACTACCTGTTTTTCTGCCTATTTTGGATTGATTTCTTTACCAATATGAGAATTCGATTACTGAGACTTCATTTTCTTGTTAATGTTCTACTTATCTATTATGTAGTCCCCCCTCTTTTACATGCAGATTTATCAGACTGTATGTGCACAAAAACACAGGTGACAAAACAAGGCTTATAAGATATGCAAAAAAAAAAAAAAAAGAAACATATATACATGTGATTTTCCACTAGAGCATTTACTGTGGTGAGTGATATAATATGTAAAATGTGAAATTCTTGTAGTGAGAGTCTGAAAAATCAGACAGTACCTAAAATGGATGTCATGACAATGTATAAAAATTGTTCCTGTTAAGCATGTTATTAAAAGTGACATTATCACATCTTTCCTTAAGTGTCTTTAATTGATTGGTATAGTGAAATACATGTAATAAAGAACAATGTAATATTTGATATTAAGTAACCTATTATCAACCTGTTTTAATTTCAGTTTTTCAACTTTATTTTCTGGTGGTTTTAGGGTTTAAAAAGACAGTTTAAGTGACAGACTACTACGGCACCATTTTCACTCTCAGTCTATAAATGCCATTAAAAAAATCTCAGATATTCTTAGTCTTGCCATATCAATCTACATAAACAATTAAATTTCCTGAGATAAAACTAAACATAGAAAATTTATTTTACATTTTATTCTAATTTTGAAGCACGTCATACAATGATTCACCCTGAAAGTACTCTATTTAAATACCTTATATTTTTCTTCCATAACTTCATTTCCAACAGAGTTCAGCAATTTAACTCCAATATGTTTATCTCATTCTTTTTCTGTAGCAATGCACTTACACACTCTAAATCTATTTTCAGTAGAGAAAATGATGAAATAAACAAGGTTCAGAAATCACTGAAGTCTTGAAATGACCCTGATAGGCGACTTGCCTAATCTTGCCTCAGTTTCCCCATTTGTGACCATATTTGCTCTCTGGATTAGAACAAGGGAAATTGTGTTTATGAAAGAAAGCATTTGGTATACTTTAAGCTTAAAGTTGCTATGCAAATAAAATATTACTATTACTATGCACACTTTATGTGTAGATAAGTCAAACAAATGTCAGTAGAGGTTACATGTCTGAGATCTGTTCAGTCAGAATTTATTTATATTAATCAATGACAGAATGCAAACTTTAACATGTGTTAAAAGATTGTAGATTTGTATGTATACATATGTCTACAATTATACTGAAATACTGAAAATGCTCATTTTGAAGGAGCATCTGCTTTACATGACAATCTAACAGGTTTAACAGACCAAGTGATTTTTAAAAATCCATATTTTGCATTAATAAACAAAAAATTCTTCAATAGGGAGGAACAAGTAAACAACTTAAATTACATTTTATAGCAATATGTTTTCTATATAATCCAGAATCTTTATGGGTTTTCTTGCTATAGATTTTGATCAAACATCTTATAAGAAGAATATTTCCTCCAGATACATCCTCCAGTCTCATTTCTTTTCAGCTACAATGTAAGGTTTTCCAATCAGGGCACAATAGAGAGGGAAAATAATTGGAGTAGTTTTCCAAACACAAGAGTTCTTAATATAGCACTTCTAGTTACTAGGCTGCTATCATATCTTGTCACCCAAATTTCATCACAGTTTTTACATGACTAATGATATAACTACTATGAAATTTTGGGGTTGCCTGGGTAGCTCAGTCAATTAAGTGCCCCGCTTTCGATCTCAGCTCAGGTCTTGATCTCAGGGTCATGAGTTCAAGCCTTGTGTTGGGCTCTGCACTGAGCATGAAGCCTACTTAAAAAAAAAAAAAATCTTTGGTAAGAATATAGCACTGCTTACTTAAAAGGTATTAGAACTATTTCACTTCTTCCTGTGGCTTCCAGCAGTACTGAACAAATAATTCTACTTGTCCTAAGAAGTTTGTGAAATCATGGATATGAGGTAGCATGTGTGTAGATATCAAATTAGATATTTCATGTAAAAATTCCTTTAAAGGTTAAGGTCTACTAAAATGTGAAAAATTAATGTTGTAACATGTAAGTATATAAGCAAAGGATCCACATTCACTCCATAAATGTTGGTAGTTATATCTTATATGTTATTTTTATTGCCCTTCCTGGTTTAGAATTGAGGGAATGAGACAGAGAAAGACAGGGATAGAGAATCTACAAATGGGGAAACTGTTTAAGACATAATTTGCTTCTTAAGACTCCTCCATTCCCACAGTACTAGAATTAAAAGAGACTTCTGGACACTCTTCATGGAGAATAAGTAATTAAACCCCAATTTAACTTTTAAACCAGGGTAATTGATTCACAAACTCACCTTTTATCATTCACCCACATCTTTCTAAGCCTGTTACAAATTTACAGGCATGAAAACTATCACTTAATTACATTTCAAAATAAAAATTATTTATTAAAGTTCATGACAAAATACTGTATTAAGAAATACTGTATCAAGGAATACTGTATCATGCTGTAAACTTCAATTAATTTTGCAAGTAATTTTAATGATGTCAACTACATAATTCTTTAAGTTAATATAGTAAACCTATTAAAAACTAAATATGGAATACCTGAGATCTTTCTTTATACCCTCTTAATATACAGGGCTTTTAAAAAATGTTTATTTATTTTGAGAGAGAGAGAGAGAGCGTGCAAGCATGAACAGGGGAGGGGCAGAGGAGAGAGAGAATCTGTGCGGTCAGTGCAGAGCCTGATGTGGGGCTCAATCTCAGGAACTATGAGATTATGACCTGAGCTGAAATCAAAAGCCAGATGCTTAACTGAATGAGCCATCCAGGGGCCCCTATATACAGTTTTTCCAGAGTCACAAGCTAATAGAAAGTGGAGCCTGTCTTTGAACCCAAGAGGTCAAATTTCAGAGCTTTTTGTCTTTTGCTTTTAGGATATACAACACAAGAGTGTTCTTTAGAATGATAACCAGAGGATGCTAATGTGTAATGGATAAAGCCTGAGGAGTCTGGCTCCTGGTTAAAAGACTATGTATGAATTTTTAGGCCTGGCCAAAGAAAATTAAAGGTTTTATCTAATAGGCCTCAAAGAGAAAGTTGCCCTCCAGACACCCAAGGTGGTACCCAGGGTATTGCAATCTCTGGAGGGAGAAGCAGCTGCGGACTCTGGCCCTCTAGGCTGGCCATGTTCTTATAGTTCCATTTCTGGCCCAGGTGCCTCAGCTGACACCCCTTATCAGAGGGGAGGGGAGAACACTGAAAGCACTTTCTCTCCATTTGGACTCAGTATTCAGAACTACACTCTTACCCTTTTCCATCACTCTCTCCAATTCCCTGGGTTCATAACATTGTAAGAGACTTTTGTTGGGGGGGGGGCAATTCTCTTGGCAGTGTGATGATACCCACATCTGTGGGGATTAAGCTTAGGAATCCCCAGGCTTATACTAATAGGTTAGCAAGGCTTAGAGAAATAAAAAGCCATAGTATGCTCACACCCGAGTTTGGGTAAAGATGACTGGCACCCTGAGAATAGGATAGTGCAAAGGCACCCTGAGAATAGGGCAGTGCATTGGCACCCCAAGAATAGGACAGTGCAAAGGAAACTCAAGAATAGGGGGGTGCTGGACACCAAATGTAGAGAGGGATGGGCAAAGGCCCAAGATAAGATCGGGTGGAAAGGCTCCCAATACAAAGATATATGAGCTATGCAAGATTAGACATGCAGGGCAAAAGTGCCCCCCCAAATTTAGTACTATAGCAGGGAAGTTGCTTTCACAGAATAGAGCTAAGTAGGCAAAACAAGTAAACTGGACTATAGACCACTGCGCTGCAGGCGATGCAGCCCAGAGCTGAGATGCTTAACAATAGAAAAGGTGTCTTGTTAACCCTGAGATCATTTTCCCATCTGTCTTCTCCCCTAGGTTAGCTAAGATAAACAGACACGGGGCATTCTATCTGCCTTTTACAACCATCTGCCCATCTGCTTGGTGCCTGGATTTTGTTTTATATTGACCCAAACCTCAAACACCATATATCTTCAAAAATCCCCTTTTTCTCATGCCCAGAAGTTGATGTTCACAGTTTCTTTGTCTCTTTGTGCATGCCCATCACCTTTGTAAGCCTGCTGATCTTAATAAATATGGGACACTGACTCTTATTCAAGGCTATTGTCTTTTCCTGAATATTAGCCATCTTTCTTATTTTTTAATCCTGCATCCCACTCTCTTCCTAAAACGAGAGAATTTTAGACCCAGAGTCTAAGACACACATCTGTGCTGATCTACTCAACCTTCAACATGCCCTTCCTTGAGGTTAAAAATGAAACAGGGAGGAGCTAGTGCTGCTGAGCCTTTGGTTTTTACTACCAAATAAGTGATGAGAGTCTTGACTATTACTTTGATTTTGGCTTGCTGTCTTAATGACATATTGAACACCTAGCAGTTCAGCTCAACTGAGCTCCTGACAAGGACATGTGCGACTGCATCAAGTTCTTAGAAAACAAGAGAGGAAGATAATCCAAAGATATCTCCTGAAATAACAGCATTACTAGAAGAAGGCTCTGAAGAATGGTGGGGACATTGGGAACCCGTGTTGGGAAATTCTACAATCAATGTCAGTTTTGGGAGGTAAAATATCAAAGACTGAATGTAGATAGCATGTCAGATTT
Source organism: Helogale parvula (assembly GCA_004023845.1). NCBI lineage: Eukaryota > Metazoa > Chordata > Mammalia > Carnivora > Herpestidae > Helogale > Helogale parvula. The sequence continues at coordinate 2 of PJEM01005499.1, read as the reverse complement.
TT
>PJEM01005498.1:64275-129143 GCA_004023845.1 Helogale parvula | reverse complement strand
ATTTGACAATAAAATATTATTTAAAAAAAAAAAAGAAGAAAAAAAAAAACCCTCAAACAACCTAATCTTATACCTAAAGAAGTTAGAAAATGAACAAACAAAATCTAAAATCAGCAGAAGGGAGGAAATAAACTCAAGAGCAGAAATAAATGAAACAGGAACTAAAATAAATAATAGAACAGATCAAATGAAGCCAGGAGAGGATGTGTAGAAAAAATAAATAAAATTGATAAATCTCTAGCCAGACTTACCAAGAAAAAGAGAAGGGACCAAAATAAATTAAATCACACATGAAAGATGGTAATAATAACAAATACCACAGAAATACAATTAGAATACTATGAAAAACTATATATGCCACCAAAGTGGAAAACTTTTAAAAATGGATAAATTCCTAGAAACATACAAAAACTGAATCTGGAAGAAATAGAAAATTTGAACAGACTGATTACATTCAAAGAAATTGCTCAGTCATCAAAAACTCCCAACAAACAGAAATCCAGGACCCGATGACTTCACAGGTGAATTCTACTAAACATTTAAAAATGAGTTAATACCATTTTTCTCAAGGTATATCAAAAAATGGAAAGGAAGAAAAACTTCCAAATCCATCCTATGAGGCCAGCTTTACTGATACTAAAACCAGACAGCAACACCATTAAGAGAGAGAACTGCAGGCCAGTATCTCTAATGAACACAGAAGCAAAAAATTCTCAACAAAACATTAACAAACCAAATCCAACAATATATTTTTAAAAATCATTCACCACGATCACGTGGATTTATTCCTGGGTTGCTAGGTTGGTTTAATCAATGTGACATATCACATCAATAAGAGAAAATAACGATATGATCATTTCAATAGATGAAGAAAAAGCATTTGACAAAATACATCATTCATGTTAAAATCACTCAACAAAGTAGATTTAGAAGGAAAATACCTCAACATAATAAAGGCCACATATGATAAAATCACAGCTAACATCCTCCTCAATGGGGAAAAACTGACAGCCATTTCTAAGGTCAGGAGCAAGACAAGGATGTCCACTCTCACCGCTTCTATTCAACATAGTAGTGGAAATCATAGCCATAGTAGTTAGACAAGAAAAAGAAATAAAAGCTATCCAGATCAGCACGGAAAAATTAAAACTTTCACTATTTGCAAATGACATGACACTATATATAAAAAACCCTCAAGTCACCACAAAAAAAAAAAAAAACTGCTACAACTCATAGATGAATTCAGTAAAGTTGCAGCATACTAATTACTGTACAGAAATCAGTTACATTCTATGCCCCAAAAATGAAGCAGTAGGAAACAAATTAAGAAAAGAATCCCATTTACAATTGTGCCAAAAATTTTAAAAAATACTGAGAAGCAAGCCTAATAAAAGAGGTGAAAACCTATATTCTAAAAACTATAGAACACTGATGAAAGACATTGCAGACCACACAAAGAAATGTCAAGATATTTTCTTCTTATGGTCCGGAGGAACAAATATTGTTAAAATGGCTATACTACCCAAAACAATCTACACATTTAATTCAATCCCCATTAAATATACCAGAAGTATTTTTCACAAAACTAGAACAAACAATCCTAAAATTTGTATGGAACCACAAAAGACCTCAAATAGCCAAAACTGGAAGCATCACAATTCTAGGCTTCAAGTTATGTTACAAAGCTTAAGTATTTAAAACAGTATGGTGCCGGCACAAAAATAGACACATAGACCAATTAAACAGAATAGAAAATCCAGAAATAAACCCACAACTATATGGTCAGTTAATCTTCAACAAAGCAGGGAAGAGTATCCAGTGAGAGAAAAACAGCAAATGGTGTTGTGAAAACCAAACAGCTAAATGCAAAAGAAGAAAGTTGAATCATGTGTATCATCTACACATACACAAAAATAAATTCAAAATGGCTTAAAGATCTAAATGTGAGACCTAAAACCCTAAGAATTCTGTAGGAGATTACAAGCAATAGTTTCTTTGACATCAGCAACTTTTTTCCTAGACAGGTCCCCTAACGCCAGGGCAAAGAAAGCAAAAATTAACTATCAACACTACATCAAAATAAAAAGTTTCTGCACAGCAAAGGAAATAATCAACAAAACTAAAAGGCAACCTACTGAATGGGAGAAGATATTTACAAATGATTTATCTGAGAAAGGGTTAGTATCAAAAATATATAAAGAACTTATATAACTCAACACCCAAAACACAAATAATTCAATTTTTAAAAATGGGCAGAAGACACGAACAAACATTTCTCCAAAGAAGGCATATAAATGGCCAACAGACACATGAAAAGACATTCATCATCACATATCATCAGGGAACTGCAAATCAAAAACTACAATGAGATATCACCTCACACCCATCAGGTGGGCTAATATTAAACACACATGCGCGCACACACACACACACACACAAGAAACAGCATGTGTCGGCAAAGATGTGGAGAAAAAGGAACTCCCCTGCACTGCTGGTAAGAATGTGAACTGGTACAACCACTCTGGAAAACAATATGGAGGGTTCTCAAAAAGTTAAAAATAGAACTATTTTGTGACCCAGCGAAGTAGTTCTATTCTTTGTGACCAAAGAATACAAAACTACTAAACCAAAAGGATACGCGCACCCCAATTTATAGCAGCATTATTGACAACAGGCAAGATATGGAAGCAGCCCAAGTGTTCATCAATTGATGAATGAAGATGTACATGTATAGTTATAGATACATATGGATATGTATGTAGATATAGATATTGATGATATAGATATAGATACATATACACATACATACAATGGAATATTATTTAGCCACAAAAGGAATGAAATCTTGCCATTTGGAGCAACATGGATAGAGCTATAGAGTACAATGCTAAGTGAAAAAAAAAAAAACAAAGAAAGACAAATACCACATTATTTCATTCATATATGGAACTTAAGAAAAAAACCAATGAGCCAAGAGAAAAAGAGAGAAACCAAAAAACAGACTCTTAATTATAGAGAACTAATGGTTACCAGGGTGGGGAAATGGGTGAAATAGGGGACAGGGATTACAGAGTGCACTTGTCATGCTGAGTGCCAGCTGATTAAAATAAAAATCTTTTTAAAGTTTTTTAAAAAAATTTTTTTTGGGGGCGCCTGGGTGGCTCAGTCGGTTAAGCCTCCGACTTCGGCTCAGGTCAGATCTCACGTTCATGGGTTTGAGCCCCGCGTCAGGCTCTGTGCTGACAGCTAGCTCAGAGCCTGGAGCCTGCTTCTGGTTCTGTGTCTCCTTCTCTCTCTGCCCCTCGCCCTCTCATGCTCTGTCTCTCTCTGTATCAAAAATAAAATAAAACATTAAAAAAATTTTTTTTAATTTTTTAAAGCTGAAAAAAATTGATAAAGTGCAGGATTTAGCTTTGTATAAACAAATTGGACTACATGTTATACATTGGGTACACGCACATATTGCTATATAAATGGTATAAAGTTATTTGTTATCTTTGCTCATTTCCAGGTGGATAATAGGATCGAAGGACAAGTGGAGAACTTCACTTTCCACATACAAAATTTGTATTTAAATATTTTTTTAAAAATTTCTTTTTGAGTGGTGCCTGTGTGGTTCAGTCAGTTAAGCATCTGACTTTGGCTCAGGTCATGATATTGCGGTTTGTGAGTTAGAGCCCCTCATTGGGCTCTGTGCTGACAGCTCACAGCCTGGAGCCTCCTTCAGATTCTGTGTCTCCCCTCTCTCTCTGCCCCTCCCATGCTCATGCTCATGCTCTGTCTCTCAATAAAAATGCTAAAAAATTTTTAAATTTCTTTTTGAACCTTTACAATAAGCATATATTACCTTGATATATATGTATACGTATGTATAACAATTTATTCTAAAATATAGTAATTCCTCAGTGAATACAGTATCTGATTTATGATAAAAATTAGAACTTAACTTTTTTCTTTGAAGTTACAATTAACAAGTTAGCCACCAAATTATAAAATATAGAATTAAGACTATCTGGTTGACACCTCCTTTTGATGATGAAATAACCATCAAGGGGACAGTGAGTTACACAAAGTCTCAGAGACATTTAGCATTAGAGCTAGAAGGAATTGATGAATCAATGAAGAAAAGGGAAGTTCCTCAAATACGTTAACAATCGAGCAGCTAGAAAATGTGTGATAGTAAGATGCTTGTATGTACAAGGACCAAGAAGGCAGGAGCATTTTCTTTTGCTTCTCAAAACAAATCACTCCTGCTCTGGGCCCCTCAGTACTTGAAGGCAGCAGCCAGAGAAACCTCAATGGCTACAGCAAACGTAAAGAGAAAAATGAAATGTCTCCTTCCAATAGAGAAGTCAAAAGAGCGCTTCATTTCCAACAATATTTACTCTTTCCAACCGTGTGCGAGGCTGAACACATCTGATGGCGTTAATGGGAGGGAACAAGGAGAACAAACGAAAAACAGATGCGGTCATAAGAAGCTTCCAATCATTATGCAAACACCCCGACCAAATTATAATAGAGAACATCGTGCCACCCAGCAAAAATAATCTGAGCACATCCTTAAAATTTAAAAGCCAAAATAATTTAACTGAATGACTATTACAATAATACAAACACTATTCAAGACTGCTTGTCTTTATGCTTCTTAGAATAAATTTAGCCTCATGAATAAAAAGGATGCTGTTACACTTTTCACTACTGCTCAGGATCAAATCAGGGAAGACTTGCTATAGGCCATTCTGAGTATGATTTAGCGGTAGACTCTCTGAGGTTACCACACACACTGCATGTGCAGCTACCTTCTTTCAGGACAACAAGTAGCAGTTGCTGTTTTACAATATTTTAGACAAGATTTGATGCTTAGGTTTAAAAGCTCTAGATCTGGGGACACCTGGGTGGCTCAGTCAGTTAAGCGTCTGACTCTTGGGTTTGGGTCAGATCATAATCTCACCGTTTCATGGGTTTGAGCCCCACATTGGGCCCTGTGCTGGCAGCCCGGGAGCTTGCTTGGGATTTGCTCTCTGCCCCTCCCCCACTTGTGCTGTCTCTCAAAATGAATGAACTTAAAAAATAATAATACAAATAAAAGCTCTAGATCCAGACCATCTAAAGAATTACAGTAAAATAAATATTTTCTAAGAAAACTTCCTACATGTAACTGGTAAAATCTGAATAGGCTCTATAGATTGTACCGATGCCAGTTTCTTAGCTTAGATAACATCCGATAGTTGCTCGAGATGTTAACACGTGGGTGGGGAAACTGAAGAAAGGATCCTTGGGACCTCCCTGTATATTTATCTGCAAACTCCTGGGAGTCACAGTTATTTCAAGATAAAAAGTTAAAAGAAATCTCAGGGGACACTTTTAACTGAAATCAAAAATGGGACTTACATTACAAACCAAGCAGTCAATCCCTTGGTTAAAGGGCTTTTGGGGCGCCTTGGTGGCTCAGTTGGTTAAGCATCCAACTTTGGCTCAGGTCATGATATCACAGTTTGTGGGTTCGACCCTGCATCGCGCTCTGTGCCAACAGCTCAGAGCCTGGAGCCTGCTTCGGATTCTGGGTCTTCCTCTCTCTCTGCCCTTCCCCAGCTCACTCTCTGCCCTTCTCTCTCTCTCTCTCTCCTTCTCTCTCTCTCTCTCTCTCTCTCTCTCTCTCAAAAAAATAAAGACATAAAAAAATTTAAAGGGCTAGGAGTCATGTTACCTACAGGGGTTCATTTCCATACACTGTCAATGGTACTGACTTCCTTTTAGTGGGTTTTCTGTCTAACAAGCACTTAAACAGCATTACAAGAACTAAGAGAAATTGCCCTGTTGGCAGCTGTAAGACACCTGGGCCACACTTGATCTTGTTAATAGAGTTTCAATGCAGATTCGTCTATGTTCTTACTTCACTGCAGCTCTCATTTTCTTCCATTTGTTCTTTGTAAAATATTTTCATCACCAGAAAAGTGATTTAATAACAAGTACTAAAGATTTCCTCAAATCATATTCATTTGATCACATTTCTTTATCTTTCTGGTAAAATATTAATTTTCTTTTGTATCACAGAAACTGATTTAATAGGCTCTAATGTTAGAATGAACAAATAACGTAATTTGACTTTACATGGTATCTTCAAATTTCCGAGTAGTTTTTGACATGAAATCATTCTTTAATCTTCTTGTTGGATGGGGACATGTGAGAGTAGTGTCTGTGACGATGCTATAGCATGATTACCAACCTAAATAATTTAAATGTGCCTGGACATCACTATTCACCATCCTGCAGACAGTGAGAATAAGAACATGTCTATCTTCAATTTGCCAATCAACACCGAAAAGATGAAAAAACCCAGGTGACAAGTACTATAGACAGGATGTCTGTGTTCCCCAAAACACATATGTTAGGTTGTAACTCCCAAGGTGACGGTATTTGGAGGTGGGGCCTTTGTGGGGCAATTAGGTCATAAGAGTAGGAGTCCTCATTAATGGGATTAGTACTCTTATAAAGAAGACCTCAGGGGCACCTGGGTGGCTCAGTCGGTTAAGCCTCCGACTTTGGCTCAGGTCAGATCTCACGTCCGTGTCAGGCTCTGTGCTGACAGCTAGTTCAGAGCCTGGAGTCTGCTTATGGTTCTGTGCCTCCTTCTCTCTCTGCCCCTCCCCCTCTCATGCTCTGTCTCTCTCTGTATCAAAAATAAATAAAACATTAAAAAAATTTTTTTAAAAAGAAGACCCCAGAGAGCTCCCTTACACCTTCTTCCATGTGAAGACACAACAAAAGATGGCCTCCTGTGAACCAGGAAGGGGTCCCTCATCAGACACTGAATCTATCTATGGCTCCTTGGTCTTGAACTTCCCAGCCTCCAAAACTGTGAAAAATAAATTTCTGTTGTTTATAAAGCACCCAGTCTATGGTACTTCATTACAGGAGCCCAGATGGACTAAGACAACAAGAGACAGACAGAAAAGTATGCAAGCAATAGGACTTTTGTCACTGAGGCCAGAATGAGAATGTTACAGATGTGGAAAAGCAGAGCCCAATTAAATATATACTTTCTTAAAAATTATCAATAGATGTAGAACCAAGATTTTCAATGGCCAATTAAAAAAAAACAAACTGGGGCTCCTGGGTGGCTCAGTTGGATAAGCATCCGACTTCGGCTCAGGTCATGAACTCACGGTTGGTGGGCTTTGAGCCCCGTGTCGGTCTCTGTGCTGACGGTTCAAAGCCTGGAGCCTGCTTTGGATTCTGTGTCTCCCTCTCTCCCTGCCCCTCTTCCACTAGCATTGTCTCTCTCTCTCTCACAAATAAACATTAAAAAGAAATTAAAAACAAAAAAAGTGAAGCCCATGGTCTTGATACACAGTTGACTATGGCAATGCCTTTGTTTCCGCTAGAACCATGAAGGCTACCTCAAGCCCCATTACTGACGCTTTGTTATAATCAGTTCATAGAGACTCATCTTGCTGTGCACTTGTCACATCGCAGGATAGATGACCAAGTTATGGGACCTTCCTTGGTCATGTGCAAGGTTAATTAGAAGGTTTTAGTTTATCATCAGGAATTTTAATTAGTTTTATAGGCAAATGGTGACTGACAGGAGACAGTAATCCTTGCTCTCATATCAATCAAGTGGTGAGTGAAAGGGGCGCTGCCAGAAAGGGAGGGATAGCGGGAGATCCCGAGGTGTTGCTGTGTGTGCTTCTTTCCTTGAGGCAAATGGCAGCACCAGCTGTTACCCTCTCTCTCCTGAGATTAGAAGGAAAAATGGATGGCGGTTTTTGTAATTGCACTATATTTAAATCTGTTTGCAAGGGATTTATTTATATCCTACAGTCAATACATTTAGTAAACTAAGCAAAACCCTGCTTGCAATGACAACTTCTTAAACTGCATTAAGCAGCTTTGTTTCCAGCTCTAGTCAATAGAGGGACAGCATGCAAGTCCTCTGTGATTTCTGGACTATTTGCCTTTCCTGATTAATTGACTTTGGAAGTTCTTCCCTTCATTGAATTTTGTTGCTGTGTATAAAATTTACAAGAAGGTGTTACAACTGAGACAAACATTAGTGACAGTTTTCTGACTCAGTCCTTACCCAACAATATACACCTATGCAGAAATACAGGTCCCATCTTGACAAATAAATAGAAGAATGATTCCAAGTATCCTATGAAAGCTATTCTTTTATGGCTGTCATTAAGAGAAACTAAACACACATTTCCAAATGATGAAAACTATCAGGCATGTGGGTCTGGAAAGGTCAACATCAGTGATCTCTCTTGGTCAGTGTCTAAATATCATCTACAGTTAGTCATACCACTTTCCCACCTTTTAAGACGGAAGAAAGCCACAGGCAATGAAAGTAAAAACAAAGGAGACTAAATCAAGTTTAAAAACATCTGCTCAGCAAAGGAGACACCAAGTGAAAAGCAACCAAGTGAAAAGTATTTGCACACCATGTATCTGATATGGGGTTAATATTCAGAATATACAAAGACCTCTTACAACTCAACAAGAACAAAATAAACCAGATAACTTTATTACAAAGGTGGCAAAGGACTTGCACATACATGTCTCCAAAAAAGATATACAAATGGTCAATCATATGAAAAGATGCTTAATGTCCCTAATCATCAGGGAAATATAAACCAAAACCACAAAGAGATATGACGTCACACCCATGAGGATGCCACTATCAAAAAAAAAACCCAGAAAATAACAAGTGGTGGCGAAGATGTGGAGAAGGTGAAACCAGTGTGCACTGCTGGTGAGAATGTAAAATGGTGTGACCACTGTGAAAAACAGTATAGAAGATCCTTGAAAAATTAGGAACCAAAATTCCGGATGATCCAGGAACTCCACTTATGGATATAGATGGAAAAGAATTGAAAGCAAGATCTCAAAGACATATCTGTATACCATTGTTCACTGAAGCATTATTCACAATAATGTAGCCAATAAGTAGAAGCAACTTAGAGGTCGATTGACAGATGAATGGATAAAGAAAATGTGGTATGTACATACAGACAATGGCATATTATTTAGCCTTTGTAAAGAATTATTTAATGTACTATGAATGATTCTTGAGGATATTATGCTAAGTGAAATAAGCCAGAAATTAAAAATAACTGCATTATTCCATTTCTCTGAGATAACTAAAGTACTCAAATGCTCAGAAACAGAAAAAAGAATGGTTGTTACCAGAGGCTGGGGGAAGGGGAAAAGGGGGGTTGTTCAATGGGTATGGAGTCTCAGTTATGCAAAGTGAAAATGCTCTAGAGATCTATTACACACCAGTGTGCAAGATGGTTAACACTCTTGTACTGGACACTTAAAATCGGTTAAGAGGGTATTTTTAGGTTATATATATTTTTCCAAAAAAATAGAGAGAAATTCCCTGTGCCATACTCAAAACGGAGATTTTGTGTTGCTATGTGTAGCCACAGAGCCTAAAGAATGTTTGGATTATTACTGTTGCATGTGGGAGTGGAAAACAGAGTAAGAGACAGACTGTATCCATACCTACAGAGTTAGACACTCCAAAACTCCAGAATTAGAGTTCCAAACCCAGCAATGCAAAAAGAAAGGAAGACAAATTATCCTTGGATAAAACAACGTGAGCACAATTAATTTAGCCTCTGTACTAGGCAGGTTTCTTTTTTATGTAACAGAAAACACTTAGTCTCTCACTAAGGCGGAGTTCAACACTTCACTCTGATGGTTCATTTGGTACAGGGAGCCAAATATCCTGAAATATGACCCTACCTATTACTTCCCACTTGAAATTCATGTATATCTTCTGGGCAAACTTCTTTAATAACTTGCCTCCACATATTTGCTCAGAATTCTCCAGGGTTTTCCCCCCTCTCTGGAGACCTCACACACTATCACAACTTTGACCAGAAGTTTAATGCAGACGTTCAAATCTACCATTGTGGTGCTGCGAATAGTGCTCTCCTGAGCTGCAAAATCTACCTATTTGACATCACTGATATGCTGCCCATAAAAAATAAATCCCAAATATTCACAATAGATGTGTGAATAGGTAACTCTTCCTCCTGGTTTCCTAGGTTCTATCAACAACATCCATCCAATCATTCTTGCGTAAAATCTTGGAATCTTTTCGTCTTCCATTCTTCCATTCAGTAAATCCTCAATCCTTATAGATTCTTCCTCTGCAATTAGTTTCACTTTTATGACCTTCTTTTTCTCTCTCACCAACCTAATTCAAGACCTCATCATTTCTTGTCTCCCTATAGCTTACCTCCCCATTGGAATTCTATAGAATTTATAAGATCAACCATTTTAATCCCAGTGCTGCGTACCTCCATATCTCTAGATCCTACAGCACAATATTAAATTCTCTTATTCATTCCATTTTATCTTAAAATTATTTGTCACTGCATCTTGCACTTTGGGAGAAGAAAATTCCTATCTTCTATGAAGAAACATCTAGCAGAGAGCTGTTCAAAACTTTTACTGAAATTAAATTGAGTTTGCAAGGAAAATGTCAGACATTACACAAATTTAAGTTTTTAAAAACTATAAACATGGTAGCCAGGACATGGTAGACATCATTAGAAAATGTTGATGACGTTACCAAAATCACATAAAGGATTAATGTGTAGGAAATACACGCAGTCATTTCAAACTTTGCTCAAATGTCCATATCCCTAATCCTCTTAATATGATGGTTGATTTGTCCCATGAATGGTTTTGGTTTTATGCTACTCCTCAAGGCGTACATAGACACGTACACACGCAGATCCATGTACACAGTAGATAATTAAGTTGCAAGAATTGTATCAAGTCTAGTTTTAGAGAAGGGGGGCAGATTCATTCTACCCAAAGGGGGAAGAATCTGAGTTAACTTGCGTACTCACTCAAGTTATTCAACCTGAAATCCAATAGCCAATGAGGAATTGATGGAGGAAACACACATCATGGGGCGGAGGGCTAACAATTCTTTTAAGAAATGATATTTCTACATTTATTGTTGCATGGACTATCAGATAAAAATTGCCAGATATAAAGTTTATTGAATTGAGTAAATGTATGCATCATTCATCCATATAAGTGATAGGTATTTGTAGAGTTACAGAAATATGGCCCTATCATCCATATTTTATTTATCTTTGCAGCCTGGTATTTATGAAGTTTTGTGTTAAGAAGGAAGTCACTAAGCACTCGATGAGCACAATGTGCTCATTTTGTCCCCCCTGTTATGCTCTTGAGGAGTGTAAAGTTTCACTTGTAACTTTATATTAATCTAGGCAAATATTTTAGTAGCCTAGGTGTTAAAGTGCGTATCAGTTGAAGAAACAAGAATTAGAACAAAGAGATCCCAAGCAGGTGGACTTCACTTAGGCAAAGATTTCTATACAGATTTAGAGTTTAGGTGGGCCCCACTACATGATCACCAGATTAGTAAGGACTGAAGTTAGGGCCATTTCCATCACATACCATAGATATGTACCATGCAATAGAAATTATAGCGACTTCATAAAAGCGGTTGGGAGGAATGAACACAACAGCCTACCACAGACAAGGCAAGAATACTGAAAGAAAAAACAAAAACAGTTGAAACACTTAGTCTCCTCAATCCTCCTCCCAGCACACTGCCTGCTGTAGGCTGACTACTGAAGGGTAGTCCATGGGTCAGCAGCAACAACGTCTCCATTACCTGGGAACATGCCAGAAATGTAGACCCTTGGGTCTTACCCAAGATCTAATGAATGAATCAGCCTGCATTTTAACAAGACGTATAGGTGATTCATACAATGAAGTCTGAAAAATGCCTTACTCCATCTTTTATAAGGTTTCACAATGCACCAATAATGAGTGATGGGTAAGAGCTGGGGTTGGACTGTCCTTAATAAAATATTAAACAGGACAATGCTACCCAACCATATCAACACTAATAATAGGATATTCATCCCACTTTGAGTCATATTTGACTCCATTATGAACATTACGAACATGGGAAAAGGGTGTTAAGGCCAGCTGTGGCTGAGTGTAGACTCAGAGGCCGGTGTCGGGCCAAACGAAAGAGTTATGCTGGTGTTTTAAAGTGCACACTTAGCCAAATAGTGAGATATTGCTCCTTTGGACTCAGTACCTTTCTCAACCTGGGCCTCACTTTGCTTGTGATGCCCTATCACAGTCACCGAGGAGCTGTACTTATTCATTATGGATTATGTGTACACATTTCAGCAAGGCGGTATCCATCTCTGTCCTCCCTATCAGACATCACAAGGTTAATGTGGAAAACGCTATCTGAGTGTTAATCATGTATGAAAACTGCTGCTGAGCAGAAGAGGACAGAGAGGACCAGGTGTAACTAAGGAAATGCATTCTCTTGCTGGAACACGCACGCGGCAGGAAGAGACAGCCGAGATGCATATCCTTCCAGACGAGGTGGGAGACAACCTGCCTCCTTTCTAGGACACAATCAGCATTCCCACTATTCCTGTCACATACATTATGGTGCACTTTTAACCATTTGTGGCCTGGAAACTTTTCTCTTCTCTAAGGGGCACCTGGGTGGCTCAGTCTGTTAAGCATCCAACTTGGTTGGGCTCAGGTCATGATGGGTCAGTTTGTGAGTTTGAGCCCTGTGTCAGGCTCTGTGCTGACAGCTCAGAGTCTGGAGCCTGCTCTGGATTCTAGGTCTCCCTCTCTCTCTCTCTGCTCCTCCCCTGCTCGTGCTTGCTCATTCTCCCTCTCACACTTGCTCTCTCACTGTCTCAAAAATAAACATTAAAAATTAAATTAAAAATAAAATAATTTTCACAAGACCAATGTACTCTGGGGTTTTGCCACAAAAAAGGAGGGGTGGGTTGCTATTAAAATGCCATTATTATAATGAACATGGAGATTTGTTTGTTTCAAAGGTCACTGTGAGGAGAGATGTTTTATAAAAGAAGCCCTTATAAATGAAGTTCAACCTCTTCTAAATGCCAAAACTTTTTTCCTTCATCTTAACCACTTAACCAATGAAAAGCTCTTTAAATTTTTAGGCTATATACTTAATGTGCAAAAATGATAACATTCGTTACTTCTCTAGAATTACATTTACCTCTCCTTAAGAGCCACTGCTTCAACATGGCTCATTCTTTCCAGTTTGTAATTCACTCTTCTGAGCAACAATTAGTCCATCTGGGACTCTCTTTCCCCACATTCTTCCTTCTCTTCTCACTCGGTGTCCATTAGGTTCAGGTCCAAGAGGAGGTTGGAGGGGAGAAGACTGTGCCATCCATCCCCTGTACTTAATCTTGAGTCCTTATCGGGGTTCTGGCATCAGCTTGGGGCAGCTAGATCTACACATGGCCTCCTGATGCCAAGAAGTGTGTTGAGCGTGTAGGCTCACCTCAGCTATTTCAGCAGCTTGGGAGGGGAAGGGCCATACCTTTTTTTGGTGGATTCCCACACTACATTTGAGAACTCTAAATGACTTATGTCCTGGGAAACATGGATTTATTGCTACTTTGTCATCCTGGTGTCATACTGGACACATGGTTTATCTAAGAATCTCAGTTCCTATTCTATGCCCTTGGCAAAAGGCCCTGCTCTCAGACCCCCAAATTCTGTATTTGATTTTAATCACTCCCTTCTCCCCCAAGTGTCACCAATGCCAGAGGGTTCATGGTGCCCTTCTCAGGGACCTGAGCGGTTTCTGAGTCCTTGTCAAATCCAACTTCAATTCTCTCATTCTCCCTGGCCAGGAAAATCGCATCTATATCATCAGGTATGATTCCCACTGTATGGGTGATGGTCCAGATTCCAGGCACTGACTTTTCTAGGCTTTAGGCCTTAATGTTTAAAGCCAAGTTTTTGGAATTCATGAAATTTATTTTTCTGACTTCAGTCTCTGGCTCTTTCAATTGAAATCTGTAGCTTTTAATACTTTAATCTCTGCTATAGATACATAAAAGTATGAACAAAGGCTTAAGAGCCAAGAACTTGAGTCTCTGCTATCTGGACTGCCTCTACCCCACACTGCACAACAACCTGAGACCCCCACACTGTTTCAATAAGAAGTGACGAGGCAGAAGGAAGTGAAAAAACACACAGTTTAATATCAAAGTATTAAATGCTACTATATATGACAACTTCTTAGACAGGGGGTGCTGAATAAAATTGTGCTTTTTCTGCATGATATAGGGGCCTTCTTGGACAGGGTGCTAATTTCCTTCTGTTTTGTCTCTCCCACAAGACTGTGAGCCAACACTGCCATTTTGGTGGCTTCTTCCAACAGTTTCTTCAGTTAGCGGTTGCTTTTCTGCTAGGAGCTAGGGAACCAGATAACCATGCTTGTTAAAAATTGTGTGTTAAAGGGAAGTCGATAAAGCCCTGACCCTAGGAGTTAAGTGCATGCCTCTGTAACCACTGTGTCAGCCTTCAAGGCTCTTCTAAGTTAGCGCTGAGTCCCCAAGGGAAGGGGTTGTCAAAAATTCCACCTCTGGATAAGCGGGTCATTGCTTTAATTTAAAGCATAGTATGTATCATTCTCCTTCATAAAAATGACACAATAAAAGCCTTTTAATTTATACTATGAGCATCATGTTTGAACTTAAAATGGGAGTCAAAGCCCAGTAGGTTATTTTCAGACATCTCTACAAAAGGCAAGCACACCATTAGGAAGTAATACATTTTTCTTTCTGTTTTCAGTGACCAAAGCGTATTTCCATTTCTCTTCCCCGTGATAACACTGACTTCAGTTATTCAGAGTTCAGATTTCTGACCTAGCTGCCACTGTGAAGGTTTCAACCTAACATCTTAAATTGTGAAATATCGGTACACAAATTCGACTGTAAAACCAAGACATTTCCTTATAATTGCTTGAAAATATCCGATGAGAAATGAAGTCAAAGATAAAAATGGAAGGCACTCAGGTTAATCCTTAGGAAATTCTTAAACATCTCAATAAATATATTCTATAGCAATTATCCTCACCCAGCATTGTGACCTTTTGAGGGGAAGAACTTTCTACCTTCAAAGCTGAAATCTTTCAGCTTTGAGGTTGCTCAGTTTTTCTCAAGTATCAATAACAGAGATGTTCCTAGTGAATAGGTACCGAAGATCAGCCGTACAAAAGCCATCTCACAACCCTCACAACCCCCAGGAACACCGAAGGAGGTTTATCTTTCTGGCCCCTACAGGTGAAAATATTCCATACCAGCCTGCTGGAACTGGAGCCCTCTCTCCAGTTGGGTTTTATTTTGTTTTTCCTTTCCTCCATCTCAGTCACTAACAGGAAGAATGTGTTACACTAGCAGGTGAAACATGCAAACTTACTCCTGTTTCACAGAAGAACCTAATTAACTTCAGTCTTCGTGCCCCCCAGGTAATACGGCATTCCCGTGTGGTCACCTGCATCCAGCCCCAGCTTCACGGCTAACCGCCTGCACCTCTTACTTTCACAGGCTTTCTGTGTCTTGCCTTTGCTTGTGTCGGACTCTCTTAGAATAAGTCTTTTATCTAGTGGATATATAATAAGCATTGGGTGAATTTGTCCATTTTGGAAATATTTATTTGCACACTCTTTGGTGAACAAATGAACACAGTCCATTCCTGTAGTTATCCACTGCTGTGTAAAAATATTACTGCCAACTTACAGGTGTAAAACAAAACACACTGTTATCTCCATTTTGTGGGTCATGGGTCCAAGCAGTGGCCTCAAAGGCTTTATAATAGAGGCACCCGGGTGGCTCAGCTGATTAACCATCTGCTTCATCTCAGGTCATGATTTCACAGTTTGTGGGTTCAAGCCCTGTGCAGGGCTCTGTGCAGACAGTTCTGAGCCTGGAGCCTGCTTTGGATTTTGTGTCTCCCTCTCTCTCTCTACCCCTCCCCCATTCATGCTTTGTCTCTCTCTCTCTCTCTCTCTCTCAAAAATAAACATTTTTAAAAAGTAGGCTTTATAATCTAGTGAGGGGAACATAGCTTGCTACATGATGCCGTGATGAGTATCACCTACACACCTAGAGCAGACAGACGGGAGGAGGAAATGAACAGCCTTAGGTGTGTGCACTGCAGTATCCACATGAATGCCATGTCCCCTTGAGGTGAGAGATGAGGTGAGGGGATGGCAAAGGAAGTGCAGGAGAGCAGAAGCTCTCTGTTTCTCTGGGTCACGGTGTTCGAGCTGGAAATGTGGAGACGTAGAATTCTAAATGTGAATCAGGCTATTATGAACATGTCTTTGTCAGCTACCAATATGATATATGGGCCATCATCTGTATTCTTGTACCAGGCTCCTCACACTTTAGGGGTTGGTCTGGTGATAATATTATGGTAAGTGTAGTCCAGGGGAAGGGGTTCCAAGACAAACTACCTAACTCACACTGGGAGTTAAGGGGCAGGGTGGGAGGCATTGAGGGTTAGAGCAACCAAGCAACCTCCTAAATTATTTTTATTTTTTTGATAGAGGAAGAGAGAGAGAGAGAGAGAGAGAGAGAGAGAGAGAGAGAGGGAGGGAGGGAGGATCCTGAAGCAGGGCTTGAACTCATGAACCCTATGAAATCATGACCTCAGCTAAGTCAGATGCTTAACTGACTGAGCCACCCAGGTGCCCCAACACTCTTAAATTCTGAGTGCTGGGCGCCTCAACTGAGCTCGTGAGCCTCGCTCAAATTGAACAAGGGCCTCAATCGCTGCACTCCGACATCCATCATCATGCTTGCACCAGGCCACTCTTGCCATGGGTTCGCCCAGCCCACAACTGAACGCAGTAGAGATATTAAGACAGGTCTGCTTTCAGGAGAGATGGAAATCCTCCAAAGAAGACTGGCTTCATGACTCTCCAGTGGCCTTAACTCTTTTTAGGACTGCACTACAGTGTAATATACTTCCACCCAGCCCACCCTTCCTCCCCTCCTTCCCTCCTCTTTTCCTCCTTCCCTCCCCTCCCTCCTGCACTGCTCTCTGGCAGCTCTCTCAATCTCAACCAGCTTCCTCTCCATTTTCTCTCATGTGACTTTCTCTAATAAATTCACTACATGTTTAATCCGTCCTGAAGATCAGAAGATCTGAACTAACCCAAGGAAAAAAAGCAAGGCTTCCTTGAGTAATCTCATTGGAAGCAATTTACTAAAAGAAAAGATTGTTCAAGTTTTTCCCAAAAGGGATCCATATCAGAATAGAGGGTTTATTGGATATTTCATCACTTATTCCATGTCATTGAGGGTTCTTTGCCTTCAATGCCCTCAGACCACCCTTTTTCACCACAAATTCTAATGACAAAAAAAAATGTGAGAGATTTTTGTATATAACATAGCAATAGGGAATAAAAATTAGATTAAAATATTGGGATACTACAAAAAAACTAGTATATTGTCACTAAAAAGATATGATATAAGCATATTTATTGACATGACAAGATATGTCAATATATTTACAGTGGCAGCATTAGAGAACTTGGTAGGGGCTATTAATTTGGCTTATTCTCTATTTTCAAGGAGTGTGTATCACATGAATAATTAAGAAAAAAAATAGCTGTATAATTGGTCTTCATAGACACTGAGAATAGAGCTGCTTTGTGTCCTGACCCAGCCTGGGAAGGAAGGAGATTGTTTCCTAGATCCCCTCCTGAGAATCTGTAAGCAGCAGTGGGAGCAGCGATATGGGGAGATCCATGTAGTCCGTATGTGAAATAGAAGAACGTAACCTGGACGGAACTTAGAACTGGAAAGGTAGAGCCAAGGACTCCTGAAATCATCATTACACGTGTCAAGTGCCCAAGAGTCACCGTGACTTAATGCCACTGAGTCAATGAGAGGCAGAGGGAAAGGCTGCAAAATTTTTAGGCAAGAGGACCAGGTTTTGAACATATAAAACACTTCTTTCTTGAAGAGCCAAAAATCAGGACCGGGATTCTCATGTTTATACATAGGGGTTGTGCTAAAGAGATCATTATGTACTACTATAGTCTGGTACCCAGGCAAGGCAGGCCTGGAGAAACATGGGAGCTTATCCTCACAAAGGCCTATTTCCCATGTGTAAGATTTTCTAATTCTCTGAAATGCATTTTGTATAAATGTGCAAATACTATTGCCTATTTGCTCTCAGATATGTTCCCAGCCTTTCTCCTATTAACTACCCTCTCAGGCTCTTTTGTCACAGAGCTGGCTATACTGGAGAGTGGAAGGAAGGGAAATACAGGTATATATACTGTTTTTGCCTTGGAAGCACCATCTGGAATGGCCACCACTCCCTAACTCCACATCCTGTAGAAATAGCTCTGGACAGGCAGTGCCTGCCTTAGTTTTAGCTCCTTCCAGATGACCTATGCTCTTCAGCCCTAGAGGTATTAGCAGCTCCCTGCTGTTGCTAATGCTGAGCTATTCAACTGTTTCTTATTAGGTCTAAACCAATCACCTATTTCTCACACTGCCCAGTATCAAATTCCCTCTGGGTAAATATCTGGAGTGATTTCTGCTTTCTTAGATCAATCCAAACTAATAAGCCAATCTGCTCAAATTTATCAACACAAGGACATCCCAGCAATTGACCACTAGGATTTATTGTGATGTCACTATATTTATGGGTTTTATATGGTAACATGGATGTCAGTCATCCATATTAATGCAAATAACTGTTTTTCAGCAGCTAATTAAACAACAACAACAATAACAGGAGCACCTTAAGTGTAACCAATCACAAGATGATTCTTTGGTCTAATATAGAAGCTAAAAGTACTAACAGTGTAATACTACAGTTATATTATTTGAAGTCATGCAAAGTTGAAGTCACTAAATCTATTTCAGTTCAGTGTCATATACAAAGTGATCTCAGGCTTTAAAGAAAGATCTCTTCTGTCTCCTTCAAGAAATGCGCGCCCTCTCTATTCTTTATTCCGTTTTCCTGAGATGAAGCTTTCCCTTCTATGCTTAGCAGATTCTCTTTGCTTATTGCCAGGGCAAGGTGTTCACTTTCGACTGCATCCTCAGTATTTTCTTTACTGCTGGTATCTTGTGTATTTGCTTCCTTTTCTTTTTCTCTTCTTCCTTCCCCCTCCACCTGCCCACTCAGTTTTATAGAAGATGCTACTCTACAACTCTGCAAAATAAGCATGTCTATTTCAGAGTGACCCCTTACACTACATGTAGCCACCATCATCTCAGCCTAACATCACAGAATCAAAAACAAAGAGAATTAGTCATCCTTATGGGCAGTAGCAGGGCCTATGGAGACTGCAGGGGCTCAAATCCCAGCTCCTCACATAGAAGCTGTGTTACATTGGACAAATCCTTCAACTTCTGACCCTCTGTTTTCTCAATTGCAAAATAAAAGTAATAGTAGTAGTTATCAGGTTGTAGACAGATTAAATAAATTTATTTCTGTAAACCTTTAAGGATAGTACATTATCTGAGGGCTCCTAGGTGGCTCAGTCAGTTGAGTGTCCAACTTTGGCTCAGGTCATGATCTCAAGGTTCATGAGTTTGAGCCCCATGTCTGGGTCTGTGCTGACAGCTCAGAGCCTAGAGCCTGCTTTGGATTTTGTGTCTCCCTCTCTCTTTCTGCCCCCACTTGTGCTCTCTCTCTCTCAAAATAAACAAACACTAAAAAAAAAAAAAAAAAGATCTTAGGATAGTACATATCTCCATAAAAAGCACTCAATAAACATAAGATATTCAGAAAAAGGGGGAAAAAATTCCCACCTTAAATCCTTTTAACAATCTCAAAATCCTTGGCACCTAAAACAAAGCTACACTCACTTTTAATTTTCTATAGGGAGGCTTCACAGAGATATGAACAAATGACTATATGTGCTTTACATATACATTAGTACACAAGAATTTATATAAAGCAATGTGCATTTCAATGGGACTACGATTCTGTTTTGCATTTGAAGATGTGGCTAAAATATAGCCATTTAAAGAAGTTACCAATACTTTATCCTTAAGGGATATTTTTGGTAGAAAAAAATATCCTTGAGGCAAAAGTAATGCCAACCTCTTATTAAGTGTCAAAAATCTATAGAAATCTTATTATAAGGTGGAATTGATAGTGTCAAACATACTTGCTTCTTTAAGCATTTGTTTAATCTACCTCAATAATCTTTATAAAGATGAAGATGAAAGGCTCCGGGGTGGCTCAGTCACTTAAGCATCTGACTTCAGCTTAGGTCATGATCTCATGGTTTGTGGGTTCGAGCTCCACATCAGGCTCTGTGCTGACAGCTCAGAGCCTAGAGCCTGCTTTGGATTCTCTCTCTCTCTCTCTCTCTCTCTCTGCTCCTCCCTTGCTTTTACTCTGTCTCTGTCTCTGTCTCTCTCTCAAAAATAAAATAAACATTAAAAATGCTTTTTTTTTTTTTTTAAAGAATGAAATGAAAATTGGTACTTCTATGTAAGTCTGAATGTCGGGGCATTTAGACAATTTACAGGTGGTAGATCATCTGTTAAAGGTTACATTCCACCAAATATAAAAAAAAAAAATCACAACCTAATAAACTTTAATGTCCAAAATGAGGTCTTTCAACTCCAAAAATAGTGAATTTTGCCCCTTGAAATATAGCCTTCAGAACTGTGTGTCTTCTGAAACATTTTCTGATGAAGAAAAGTACTTAGTGAGTACTATTTGTATGGTACTTACTGAGTACTATACAAATTAAATGTATCCTTGTGCACAATTCCCTCCTGTGACAGGAAAATCTTCCTTAGAAGTTTTGGGAGTTTTCTTTGAACATCCAAAACTTAACCCCTTTCCAAGTCACCAGTGCCTCTGCATTTAGAAAGGGAGCTAGAACCACACAGAGTACAATTTTTTTAATGACTCAGCAATTTTTTGTTGAACTTTTTCTGTTAAAACCACTTGTGTTTATGATCATTACTTATAATAATTATTTACAGATACATGTTGTATCTTTGAGATTGCCAGACACGAGTCACTATCAAAAGTAAAATATTTCTCAATAAAAATAACTACAAAAAGATTTCTGAAAGATAGTGTAGTATCATGTCTTAGAGCCTGAGATTTCTGGTTTCAAAACATGGGCCACCTGTTACAACCTGTGTGACTCTGACTAAGTTACCCAGTATCTGAGCCTCAACTTCTTCATCTGCCAAAGAACGTTGTCAGAAGACTTCCATGAGATATACTATGGAATACTTCTGGAAGAATGACTCATGGAGGTAGTCATCAGATATTAGTTCCCTTCTACTTCCCTTCATAAAAACAAATTTAAAATGGGAAGATTTGTGATTAAGTAATAGGTTTACCCACTTAAACTAACAAATCAAAGTCTTCCAGTCTTTTTAAAAATTATTTTAATGTTTATTTATTTTTGAGAGACAGAGTGGTAGAGAAAGAGAGGGAGACACATAATCTGAAGCAGGCTCTAGGCTCCAAGCTGTTAGCACAGAGCCTGATGCAGGGCTTGAACCCACAAACTGTGAGATCATGACCTGAGCTGAAGTCGGAATCTTAACCAACTGAGCCACCAGGTGCCCCAAATGTCATCCAGCCTTTAAAGCACCAATCTCCTTCATAAACACTCATTTCTCTACCTGTGCGACTGTAACCCAACAGCAACAGTCCTGGAATAATAATAATAATTATCTAATAAAATTTAATCTACTGTGATTATATTCTGGCAGGATCAAACTCTAAATTTATCTATGGAGTAGTCACAGCTGTAAGTACCTGCCAAAGTTAGAAACATTCTGGGGGTTTTCTGCCCAAAAGGGAGATATCTACAGGTAAAGTCATATACAAAGTGCAAATTTATCATAATGAAGAGCAGTTTTAAGCCTTCAATCATCGTATTTCAAGGAACATGAGAAGTCTTACTCATCTTGCTATCTCCCTCCTGGTTTAACTCTAGCTCAGGTTGATTCCAAAGCTGGATATATGCCATGACATATGGAGGTCATGTCTAAATTTCTTAAGATTCTGTGTATCTCAAAAATGTACCCCCCATTTTCCCTCATCCTCAGCTTTAGGGCAACATGCTGAGATTTCCATGTATTTTTGAATCTGTCTCACCTGGCTAACAGAAGACTCTTGAACTTTTATAGAAAAACTCATTGAGGTTGAAATGGAACCAAAAAATGACTAAGTCTTAGTCATTAGGAGCTTAAGAGAAGCACCTTGAAGAGGTACTTGAATGTGTTAATACTTCTCACTCAGCTTTGAGAGGCTTTTTGACAATCAGATAATAACTTATAAATAGAAGTACACTCTTGATAACTATATTAACATGGACTGGGAGTCAAATCATTAGGCTAATTGTTAACTATAAAGTTATTTCAAAGTATTATCAGAGCATAAAAACAAGTGTGGAAAAACTCCAAGAGTAAGGGAAGGGAAACAAGAAGTTTCTCAGATGACATTCCAGATAGATACTGAGAAATAGAAATATGGTCACCAAGTCCCCCAAGTTGAGAGGATAATTAGAAGGTGTGTTTCAGATAAAATACTGTAGGAAATGGCCTGGGGAATATCAAGTACACAGTTATCCTGCTTAGTGATGGTCCTGTGAGTACTAATATCTTACAAAACTATTTATTTGTCTTATAAACTATTTATCCCTGGCTTTCTTCATTAAAATGAAGAAGGCCATACATTGATATATATGGGATATATATGGGAAATATATATATGTATAAATACCATACATATCATCATGCAACAACTCTCAGCTTTCTGTTGAATAATCCTGGTCTGGTTGCACCTACAAGATAAATAGTTTACTTTTCTGGGACCCCCTGGGTGGCTCTGTCACTTAAGCATCTGACTCTTGATTTCAGCTCAGGTCATAATCTCATAGTTTGTGAGTTCAAACCCCACACCAGGCTCTGTGCTGACAGCATGGATCCTGCTTGGGATTCTCTCTCTCTCTCTCTCTCTCTCTCTCTCTCTCTCTCTCTCTCTCTCTCTCCCCCCCCCTCCCTCCCTCCCTCTCTGCCCCTCCTGCACTCAACTCACTCTCGGTCTCTCTCAAAATAAACAAACTTAAAAAAAATTAGTTTACTTTTCTAGGACTTCTCTTAATTAAGGTTGCATTCTGACAAACAGCTTTGACCCATGGCGACTGTCAGGAGAGGATATTGCTGGACCCACACTTAAACAAAAAGATGATGCAGATATTGAAGTGCCCAACATTACAACCAGGTATATTTGCAGTAATGGTGAGGGAAGACAGGATAAAAATCATGAGGTAGTACAAAGTACAGAGAAAACATCACTGGGAATGAAAAAACCGTACAAATGTTAAGTGACAGAAACAAGATATGGTGGAGAAGTAAAAGGGTTTTGAATCAAGTGTAAGAATGAAGAGCATCTGCCAGAGAGTGGGGCTGGAAAGGGACTTTGGCTCTTGACTTACCTAGCACAAACTTGAACTCTGAAGTAGGTATGTTATGGTTCATTGTGGCTGGAGCATGGAAATGTAGAGAGATGTGGCAGGAAGAAAGTTGGGAAGGTGAGCCACGGCCTGTTCATAAAAGTCTCATGTTGGGCACCTAAAGAGTTGAGCTTATTCTCCAAGGCAGGCAATAGAAAACATTAAATGTTTTTAACCAATGAAATGACATAATCAAGATTTGTGTTTCCCAAATAAGATTGGCAAGGAGTATCACCACTTTCTTAGTATCACAGAATGGTATTATCAAGGAAACAAAGATTTACATGGCCACAGAATCAATTAGGAAAAATAAAATACAAATAATATGCAAGAACTCTTAACTCTCAACCCAGGTTTGTCAAAGCCAGGACAAATATTATAGCAGGTAATATGAATTATTATTATTATTATGAATTATTATTATTATTCTAATTCAGGCTTCCTGGTCTGGAACCAGCTGCCACTTGACCCACCCATCTACTCTTCGTACCTCTTCCCATCCACGTCCATTCTCCATTTTTTTCTATCAGATTCCATCTCTACTCTGAAAATAGGGATGGGCCCCCAGAAAATAGAATAAGAGATGCTTAAAATGTCAGGTCACAGGTAAAGGTTACTCAGCAGGGACATAGGTTACTCTAGCATGCCCCACCTAGCTTGACAGAAGAATTGAAAAGGTTGTCAATGCCTGTTAGACAATCTTACTGGAAAGAAAAGTTCCTTTTGTTTCTTTTAACCAAAGGATCACAGGAAACTGAAGGTCAGGCCTTTTCAACAGAAGATGAAGGTTTACTTCATCTTGAGTTTCAAACACAGAAGATCACAGTACCACAACAGGAACAGGAGAATCTCAGAACAAAGCCAACCATCGTATTTCCTGCAGGAAGTTTTCCAAGCCTAACTGTTAGTTTCACAGTCTCTGAGATTTTGAGATCCTCACTCATTTTCATGGGGGCATTTTACTTTAAAAATGCAACCCCCAGTCCTTTATCACATAAGGACAGAAGTGTTTAACACAGTTATATAGTCAAAATAGTGGCATTCAGGAATATCCTGTTAGTGTTATAGATAAAATTGGATGAACTTTCTGCAGTAATAGAGATCAGCCATCATGATTATGGCCCTCCGCTCTAAAGATGACACAACTTATGACATTTTGTTACAGCAAATGCCCTCAGAAAGGACTCCATGTCATCCATTTTCAACATCCTTGCAGGAAGAGTGACTTCAGTAGTACTCTGAATGTGACTGCTGTACTAATGATACCAGCCAGAATGCCCATTCAGAATAGCCAGTGGATTTATCAGGTTTATCTGTCCCTAAGTCTTTAGGACCCACTGTCATTAGCCTGAATAATAGCTTTAGTATCTATAAATGAACATAGTCTTTTACATGAACAATCACTTCAGAGAACAAAGAAAGGTTAGGAGAGGAAATCAGAGATTACGTTTCAACATGCGAGTAATCCATAGCTTTCTACCAACTTTTCTAACAAATCAATCAGGAGAATCATGTAACTTTTGTGCCCAGCCAGAACTAGGGGCAAGATGTCAAACAGGATTTATGACTAAAAAATTGAGAGAATTTTCTAAATAAAGCTTATGTAGGGGCGCCTGGGTGGCTCAGTCGGTTAAGTGTCTGGCTTTGGCTCAGGCCACGATCTCAAGGTTCGTGGGTTCAAGCCCCGCATCGGACTCTGTGCTGACGGCTAGTTTAGAGCCTGGAACTGCTTCGGATTCTGTGTCTCCCTCTCTCTCTGACCCCTCCCTGCTCACACTGTCTCTCTCTCAAAAAAAAAAAAAAAAAAAGAAAAGCTTATGTAAAGAATGGAAAATCCTGATAAATACTTTAATGTTAATCAAATGTGATTTCACAAGAAATCAAAAGGTAGAAATTAGTTTAGAGATAAAATTTGAAGAAATAAATTTGTCCACATAAGTCTTTGCATTCTATAGTAAACTTTAGAAACTTTAAAGCTTAACTGACACAAAGAAATGGACTACGGAAAAGTGTCCTTTCCATAGAGTAAACTGTAGTTTATTTCATAGCAAATAACTCCACTTGTCATGTGAGTCCTTATTAGTCTAAAGAAAAGTGTCAGCTACCACATGGAAATTAATTAGCCTCATAAATAGCATTTGTCCTAAAACAGAGTGCTCTAAGCTACATAAATGCCTAATAGTTTATGTATAGATGCTGATTTGCAACGGACACTAAATTATTTTTTTAAATGAATCCCATGGAGGAAGATACACAAAAGACTTATGAAAAAGCCTCATTATAGATTGGTTTATTAGCTCCAGTGAATTCAGGATTAGCCAAGCGGGCTGATCACATCCAAAGCATTCATAGTGATGAGAACTGCAGTTCAGAAGGTGCCCCTACAATAAGAAAACCACCGGAACATGTTCACATTTAGAAGTGAATGTCAAGGCCTTCACAGACTAATCAAATCAATTGCCCTCCCTGCCCTCTGAGCCATTTTGAACTGGGTAAGATCCTGAACCAGCTGAATCTTCAAATCCCAGGTATTCACTTTGTAAAGATTATCTACTACACAAGAGAAAAACATTTTCACACATCGTCAGGATACATTCTTTTCTTAGCACAAATACATACTCACTTCTTGATAAGTGTGTTTTATTCTAATTCAGGGAAAACATGTTCTTCACTTTCCTTGGCTCTATAATATGCACCCACATAAACGTGATTGAATTAACTTTCTAAATATTAACTTTCTAACTCCAGCCTTTTGGTCTACTTACTGCTCTTGAATAATTCATGTTAAAAATTAAACTTTTTTTTTAAATCTGCCTTATATGATACTTCATTTCTTAGCTTTAGAGACTATTTACTGGCAGTAAGCCTGGGTTTGTAGCTCACTCTTAGGATGTTACATTTGTTTAGATTTGGTACGATTTTATACAAGAATTTAGAACCTAGGGGCACCTTAGTGACTCAGTCAATTAAACTTCCAACTCTTGACTTCAGTTCAGGTCATGATCTCACAGTTCCTGAAGTTGAGCCCTGCATCAGACTCTGTGCTAACAGCTTGGAGCCTGTGCGGGTTTCTCTCTCCCTCTCTCTGTCCACCCCCCACCCCGTCACTCATATGCTCTTTCCCTGTCTCAAAATTAATAAACATTAAAAAAAATTTAGAACCTAAAAGATTTGATTTTTATAGTAAAAAACAACTATAAAAGTAAGGCAATATGGAGTTCCATCCACAGCATTTAATATCATGAAACATATTACGAAGAGTAGGAGAGCATATGGTTCCTAGGCTAGAATGCTTAAAATCTGATGTCCTTATCAAAAATTATTTCTACACATGGGACAGTCACTTAAGCATCTGACTTCAGTTTAGGGCATTAGCTCATGGTTTGTGGGTTCAAGCTCCACATCAGGTTCTGTGCTGACAGCTCAGAGACTGGAGCCTGCTTCAGATTGTGTGTGTGTGTGTGTGTGTGTGTGTGTGTGCTATACGTAAGTGATGAATCACTGAATGCTACTCCTGAAACAAATAGTGCACTGTAAGTTAACTAACACTTACATTTAAAAAATAAAAGTTAATGATTTGTATTTCTGTGCCCAGCCATCATGAAATAATTAGTGCCAAATTATTCTCTAATAACTAGTGCAATTAGACCAGAATTACCCTCATAACAACTAGAAAACTAGATGGAACAACAAATAGTAGAGGACTGGGGTACCTGAGAGGAGAAACAAAATCAAAATAAAACAAGATGAACCCTGTAATCATCATGGCTCTTTTCCCCCAGACCCATTCATTATGCCACATGTAGGAAAGGGGATCCTAAGCATCGTATAGCAATTCTGCTCAGTTGGAAGAGAGAGAGAGAGAGACAGAGAGAGAGAGAGAAAGAAAGAGAGAGAGAGAGAGAGAGAGAGAGAGAGAGAGAAGCTCAGAAATGGTAGTGTGACTGGAATTGAATGCATTTGAGATTGGTCAAATGCATGCTACATGTATGTAGAGTGAAGTTCCATGGGAAGGACATTACCAGGGAAAGAATTAGATTATGGACAGATAAGATGTAAATTCCTAAAATCCAAAAAAGGTGAAGATCTACTGGAGTTTCAACAAGCCAGAGTAGAGAAACCTCATTAATACTTAGGTCATTTAGTACAAACTCGCAAAGGATCATACATTACTAGTAGGGGGAAACAAGCACCACAGTATAACCTACACTTAAGTCTCCTTTAAAAAACCTTAAAAAATGAGGCACCTGGGTGGCTCAGTTGGTTAAGTGTTCAACTTCAGCCCAGGCCATGACCTCACAGTTTGAGAGTTTGAGCCCCAGGTTGAGCTCTGTGCTGACAGCGTAGAGCCTGAAACCTGCTTCAGATTCTGTGTCTCTCACTCTCTCTCTGCCTCTTCCCTGCTCATGCTTTCTCTCCCTTCCTCAAAAATAAACACTGAAGAAAAAATTTTAACCTTAAAAGAATCCTTGAAAAAATGAAGTTGCACTTCAAATAACTATCAAAATAAAATGCAACATTCTTTAAAGGAGGAAAACAAAATCTAGGCAGCACGGGATGCTGACAAAGTTCAGTATCCAATTAGCTATTAGGTTTTCAATGAAGCAGAAAAATAGGTTTCATAACCAGAAATCATTCAGTAGGAAGAAAATTACATAAATAATAAAGTGATAGGAACTTTAAAATAATTATATATATCTAAAAATTTAAGTTAAAATAAGACTTTAGTGAGAAAAAAATAAATACATTTTTAAAAAATAGCCAATAGAACCCTGAGAGATGTGAAACAATATCTGAAGAAACAAATTTCACCAGATGGGCTCAACTATATATACGTGTATAAAAGATTCGTGAGTGGAGAACCTGAAGACACAGAAATAGAAATTACCTTTAAGTTAAAGCACAGAGAAAGGGGAAAAATGCTAAAAGGTAACAGTCTCAGAGACAGGTGGCAAAATATCAAAAATTGAAAATATACTTGGGGTGCCTAGGTGGTTCTGTCGGGTAAGCTTCCAAAGTCCGTTCACGTGGGTTGGAGCCCCATGTCCCGCTCTTCGGACAGCTCAGAGCCTGGAGCCTGCTTTAAATTCTGTCTCCCTCGCTCTCTGCCCCTCCCCCACTAGCACTTTCTCTCTCTCTCTCTCTCTCTCTCTCTCTCTCTCAAAAATAAATAAAAATGTTAAAAAAAATTTTTAAAGATCTAAAATACGGCGATTGAGGTCCAAGAAAGAAAGGAAAGAGTGAAAAAATATTTGAAGAAATAACAGAAATGTTCTAAATTTGGTGAAAACTACCTATCATACAAACTCAATGAATACAAAACATAACACACAGAAAACATTATCAAAGCATGATAAAACCAGATTACCAAAAACCCATGAAAGAAGTGAAAAATCTTTAAAGCAGTGAGAGATAAAGACAAATTAAAAATAGGTGTACAAAAATGGAAATTACTACTGACTTCCCATCAAAAATACTGCAAGCAAAAAAGATAGTGAAGCAACATTTTTAAAGTGCTGAGAGAAAAATGCATTAATCTAGTGTACTATATTCAGTGAAAATATCCTTCCAAAACAAGTGCAAAATAAACCATTTTCAAAGAAAGTCTGATTGATTTTGTCACCCATAGATATGCACGCAAAAAAAACCAAACAACAACAACTTAAAAGAAGGCTTTTTTTTTTTTTTTTTAATGTTTATTTGTGGAGAGGGAGACAGACAGACTGAGCTGGAGGGGAGCAGAGAGAGAGGAAGACACAGAATCCGAAGCAGGCTCCAGGCTCTGAGCTCTAGGCTCTGAGCTGTCAGCACAGAGCCCCACAATGGAGGGCTCAAACCCACAAACAGTGAGATCATGACCTGAGCCAAGGTCAGAGGCCCAACCTACTGAGCTACCCAGGTGCCCCTAAAGAAAATTTTTCAGAATGAAGGACCATTCTAGCAGATGGAGATTTAGATTCTAAACAAAGAAAGAATGATGAGGCGCCTGTGTGGCTCCGTTGGTTAAGCTTCTGACTTTGGCTCAGGTCATGATCTTACAGTATGAGTTTGAGCCCCATATCAGGCTCTGTGCTGACAGCTCAGAGCCTCACAGCTGCTTCAGATTCTGTGTTTCCCCCTCTCTCTACCCTCCCCCCACTCACACTCTGTCTCTCTCAAAAAATAAACATTAAAAATATTTTTAAAAAAACAAAGAATGATAAATACGTTGTAAATAATAAAGGAAAGTGGGTTTTTTTCTTTGATTTTTAAAAATGGACTACTTAAAACAAAAATATTAACAATGTAGGAAACAGAATAATGGCCCCAATGATGTCCATGCTTGATTCCCATAACCTATGACTTTGCTATATTGCAGGACAAAGGGGGCTTTGCAAAGATTTTGCAAGATTAAGGCTATGAATCTTGAGATGAGGAGGTTATCCGGGAATACACAGGTAGGGATGATAAAATCACACAAGTCCTTAAAAGCAGAGAACTTTTCTCAGTTGTGAGAAACAAAGATACAATGGTGGAAAATGGTCAAAGAGATTTGGAATGAGGGGTGGGTCTGTCATAGATCAGGAGCCACCAAGTACAGCGTCTCTAGACGCTTGGAATGGCCTGCAATATATAGCAACAAGAGAATGGGGACTTGGATGCTACAACTTCAAGGAAATGAATTAGCTTACACTCTAAAAACAGCAAAAAAGATTCTTCCCTAAAGATTATTTGTGATCATTTATTTCCAGCAATAGAAAAGTAATACATTTGAACACTTAAAAACACACCTAATATTTGACCATTGTAGGAACAGGGTTCTATGAATATGGATTAAGTCCAGTTGGTCAATAATGTTTTCAAATCTTTTTCTTAAATTTTCTGTTTCTCCTAAGACAGAAGCATCTTGAAATGTCCAAGTATAACTTTGGATTATCTATTTTTCCTTCCAGATCTGTCAGTTTTTCCTTCATTTATTTAAAAGCTGTTAGGTACAGGCACATGAAGTGAAGTGATGAACTGACTCCTATCATTTCAAAATGTTTGGGGTTTTTCCCGGTGGAATTCTCTGTCCTAAAGCTGTCATCTGTTGCACCGTCATCTCTCACCCGAATTATTTTTAAATCTTATAATTGATTTTCCTCATCCTTTGTTGTCCCTTCTTCCTCCTTCATCCACTCTATAAACAGAAATCCAGGTGGAATTTTCTCTAATACTAAGACATAACTTAATTTACTTCTTGACACATTGTGTATCAACTTTAGTGGTCTAAAATAAAGTTCCATTTGCATTTTGCTTTTGCACAATATTGAGGACCTTTTCATATATTTGAGAGTTATTTCTATTTTCTTTCCTGTGAGAAACTATTCATGTCCTTTGCTAATTTTTCTATTGTGCTGCTAGGCCTCTCTTCCCAGTAAAAGTTCTTTATATATTGAGGAAACAATTGTTTATTATGATGTGAATTTTAAGTATTTTCCCAGCTGTTTTTCTTTTGTGATACCTAGGTTTAGAAACATATTTTTACAAAGTATATTTATATATTTAGAAGAGAGAGAGAGAGAGAGAGAGAGAGGGAGAGAGAGAGGGAGAGATCCCCACTCAGGTGGGGATTAAAGACTACTCCAGGATGATAAGGTTGGGCTTTGGCAACTGCAAAGTGAGTTGTAACCTGAAACTATTGTGTGAAGTATCCCAGGCACTTAACTAAGCTTTACTTTCAGGGAAATGTTTAATGGTAAAAATTACACTTGACCATAAAGAGCACTATAAAGCATACTGTTTATTTCTGCCATTATTCTTCAAACTTTTTTTTAATGTTTTATTTATTTTTGATACAGAGAGACAGAGCATGAGAGGGGGAGGGGCAGAGAGAGAAGGAGACACAGAACCGGAAGCAGGCTCCAGGCTCTGAGCTAGCTGTCTGCACAGAGCCCGACGCGGGGCTCAAACCCATGAACGTGAGATCTGACCTGAGCCGAAGTCGGATACTTAACCGACTGAGCCACCCAGGCGCCCCATATTTCTGCCATTATTCTTGAAGTGGGTGTGTGTAAGGGAACAGTGCTCAAGAATGGTGTTCTAGTGTGGTTTTGGTAGATTACATTCATTAGATTTATTCAGAGTTTGGAAAGAGATTTTATCATTAATTTTTTTTTTCAGAATGCTTTTTCTTTATTTAGATCATATGGTCTCCTCAGTTATCCTTGCATTTTTAGCATAAACCTAACCTGATAGTGACATTCTTATTTAACATCTGCTGAAATTGAATTGCCAAAAGTTTAATTTAGGAATTTTGCATTTATATTAGTAGGTAAAGTTTCGTTCATAAATTGCCTTCTCATACTATCCTGGTCTACTTATGTTATCATGAGAAAAATAACTTTTACATGTTTAAGATGAAAAATCTATTAAACCTATTAATTTATTAGCTTACATTTAATTTAGAGGGAGAAAAGACAAAAAATTCCTGAGCATGTATGTAGAGAATAGAGTTAGGTACCCCAGACCAAATGTCATCTTCCATGAAAAACAATTAGTTTGCAAAGATGTGAGATTAAAGACTGTGTTGTTCAAAAGATAACTTTATACTTTCTAAAAGAGAATGTTTCACAAAAGATTTTCTATTGATAAAAACAGGACACTTAAATGGTTGTAAGATAAAACAAGAGGACAACAAATATAAATTCTAATACATGGTTCTACTCATAACAGATAGTAAATACATGTATTTGTGTGTGTGATCTTACCTTTCATTTTTTATCTACTAGCCTCTTTGAAAATATTCCTAAAATAAAAATTCTATCTCCTTGTATTTCATAAATAGCCCTTATTTTTCTATAAATCCTTTTTCTACTAATTGATAATTAGAAAAGCTAGGAGTTTCAAGGCTCCATACAGAATTTCAGAACCTAAACATGCCTAAAATTAAATAGAAAAGCACATGCACCATGATATAAATTTTTAAAGATAAAATTAACAATGACCTGCTTCCAATGCACTAGAAGGATAGCGTCTGTTTGTTGAATGCTTGCCAGAACTTACCAGTAAAGCCATTTAGGTCCAGCATTTTGACTTGGATTTAGAGAGGCTAAATTTTTATTTTTTAATATATTTAGTCAGATTTTCCATTTCTTCTTGAGATAGTATGGTATTTTTCAAGAAAGTTTATTCCATCTAAGATTTCAAATTTATTGGCATAACATTTTTCACAAAATTCTACCTTTTCTTCTCTATCACACCTATAATTGTGATGTCATTATTTCTAATAGTATTTGTGTCTTCTTTATTCTTGATCCAGCAAGCCAATAATTTGACTATTTTCAAAATACTTGCTTTTAGTTTTGTTCATCTTCTCCACTATTCCTTTAAATTCTGTTCTAATAATTTCTGCTATTGTACTCATTAGAGCTTTTCTTTTATTATAGCATCTCCAGATTTAGATGCTTAGCTAATCTTCAACCTTTCTTCTTAAGATTTTAAGTCTTCCCATGTCCATTAAATCCTTTTTGCTATATCCCTCAAATTTGATGTGTAATAATTTTACTATCTGATATCAACTGTATAAAATAAACTACATAAAATAGTTTCCAAAGTCTGTTTTCTAATATTTATTAAAAATAAATGCCACACACCCCCCTTAGAATCTGTTAATATGAAGTTATCTGTAGGCTTTTAAGGTACTCCTTTTGGAGCGCCTGGGCGGCTCAGTTGGTTGAGCCTCCGACTTTGGCTCAGGTCATGAACTCACGTTCATGGGTTCAAGCCCCGCTGTCAGCTCAGAGCCTGGAGCCTGCTTCAGATTCTGTGTCTCCCTCTCTCTCTCTGCCCCTTCCCACTCATGCCCTGTCTCTCTCATTCTCAAAAATAAATAAAACATTAAAAAAAAAAGTTACTCCTTTTATGGTTATTAGTTGTTCTGTGATCAAAGCATATGGCTTGTATGATACCAGTTTTTGAGTGCTTTTGAGACTTGGCTTATAGCATAAAACAATTTCTATAAATTTTATGTTTTTGACATGAATTCATACTATTTTTATACAAGATTCTATACATGATCAATTTAACTGTGCTCTACAAATTATTTTTAACCTTATCAAATATTTGCCATACTTTATCTACTAATTAGGGAAGTTTATTCAACTCTCTCTTCATGATTGACTTTTTAAAAACATGTTTATTTATTTTTGAGAGAGAGTACAAGTGAGGGAGGGGCAGAGAGAGAGAGAGAGAGAGAGAGAGAGAGAGAGAGAGAGAGAGAGACAAAATCTGAAGCAGGCTCCAGGCTCTGAGCTGTCAGCACAGACCCCAATGCGGGGCTCACACTACAGAACCAAGGGGTCATGCCCTGAGCTGAAGTCAGTCCCTTAACCGACTGAGCCACCCAGGCACCCCAAAGACTGGCTTTTTTGATCTGCATGTATGTTCATCAATTTTTCTCTGTATGTTTTATAACAACAATATTAAGAACATGAGATCTAACCTTCTCTTCCTGAGACCTGTTTTTATCATTAAATGCCAGCCCTCTATTATCCTTGAAGTGTATTTTTTGTAAAATAATAATAATACAATTTTATCAATCTCTCTTTAGTTCACACTGACCTGATACAAGTTTTCACACTTTTACATTCCCTCTTTCTGCAGCATACGTTTTAGGAATTTAAAAATTTAGAGCAACTTTATTTTTTTAACCGACAAGCTCTTTTAACCATAAGCTGAGTCCATTCCAATCTATTTTGATATGAATACATACAGAGTTGTTACCATCATGTTCTGTGCATTTAATTTACCTTCCTTTTCTGTGATATTTTTAGTTTTTCTTTCCTACATTCCATTAAGCTTTTAAAGCTTCTTTTTTCCTTAACTTTATTATCAATGTCTGTGCCTCCTCCAACAACTGGAGAACCTTAGGACACGTCTCATCCACCAGCACTTGCCCGGATTACTGCAACAATTTCCTAACCTTCTTTCGACCCTTTTGTTCCTCTTCTCAACAGTTAATTGACAACATAGGATCCAGATCAATCTGTGTAAAACATAATTCTTGTTTCGTCACTCTTCTGTTTCAAACCCTCCAATACCTTCCCCTTTTAGAAGAAAACCCAACACCCACTGAATCCCTGTCAGCCAGCCCCCAATCCGTTCCAGCTTCCCCCTCATTACTCTCCAAGTTGATTCAGATTCGGCTCCTTCCCAAACGTGCCGGGCAAACTCCTTCCTGGGGCTTTTTGCTTCTCCTCTTCCCTCTGCCCTGAAAGCTTGCCCTCTTTCCTCCTTCAGATTGTTGCGCAAATGTCACCTTCTCAGTGAAGCCCATTCTGACCTCCTACTTGAAATTACAACTCATCCAATTTAGGAATCTATCTCTGCTTTGTTTTCTTTTTAATACGTATCATCCCCTGAGACTGTATACAATTTTACTTTGATACTTGCCTGCCTCTCCCTTCTAGAATAAGATCTCTACAAGGGCAGTAACTTTTGTTATTTTGCTCTCTGCTGTATCTCTTACACTTCAGGTATTTTCCCCACTCACAAATACTTAGTAAATGAATTACTGGCCTCTCTTAAAATGCTAATCTTCCAGTAACAAGGCCTATTTCTATCTTGATTTTCTACCTCCACATGAGCACTTATTACCATGTTTTATGTAACTGTAATGTGTATTTTGATTAACTATTTGTGTAATAATTTCTTTGCTCACCATTCTGTTTCTTCTCCTCTCTCTTTCTGGGTATGATTTTTTTCTACTTCCCATAGTATATTCTTTCATTATTTATTTTTATTGTACTATTAGTAGTAAACTCTCTCAATCTTTGTCTGAATGTGTTATTTGGTCTTACTCTTAAATTTTTTTAATGTTTTATTTATTTTTCAATGAGAGAGAGAGAGAGCGACAGAGTATGAGTAGGGGAGGGGACGAGAGGGAGACACAGGATCTGAAGCAGGTTCCAGGCTCTGAGCTCTAAGTACAGAGCCCAATGTAGGACTCAAACTTGTGAACTGCAAAATCATGACCCAACCTGAAGTCAGATGCTTAACCAACTGAGCCACCCAGGCACCCCTGGTCTCACTCTTAAAATTATAGTTTACGTGGATATAGAATTCCAGATTAATAACTTTAAAGATCATTCTACTATGTTATGTTTTCTGTTATTTGTATTGATAAGTTACATACAAAGAGCTGATAGGCTGTCAGCTAATCATTCTTTACTCACTGGTGCTTTTAAAATCTTCTCTTTGTCTTCAGGATTCTTCAATTATTTGTTAATAATGAAGATGATGTGAATTATGATTAAATGTGAATTTATTTTAATTGATCTTATGTTGGGATTCATTATAATTCCTGAATATGAGCAGGCATGTCTGTGAAAAGTCTAGAATATTCTGAAAAATTCTATTATTTTCTATTTAATAACAAAACTAATTTCACAATATCCCCATCTAGAACCCTTTCAGGTAGATAATGTTCAATTTTAACAATCAGTGATCCATGTTTCTTAGCCGTATTTACTATCTATTTATGTCTCAGGGCTCCATTCTGGATAATCACCCCAAATATGCCTTCTAAATCAATTCTTCTTAAGATATTCTAATTTTATCTTTAGGCTCACCCACTGGAAAATATTTTTAATTTCTAACAAGCAATAAATTATGCCATTAAGAAATTTTTGCTGTTTTTTTTTATCCTGTCCTTACACATTTATTTTTTTTCCATTATTACTTTCAAAATTTAAATGTTTATATTATGGTTTATGAATGATATTTCTAACTGTTTATGGGTCATAGCCCATATTTTCTATGTCTTCTAAGTCATTCTTAATTTTTTTTCCTTGCAAGTTTGGTAACTTTGGGTCATTCACTTATATCGAGAAAAGTTTTCTTTGCTGGCTTCCATAGAAACATTTGGCATCTCTTGTCATTTATCCCAAGGAAAAATTTTATGTTAATTTCCTAAAGTTATAGGACATTTTCAAATATGAAGGCAATTCATACAAAGGTCGTCCTGACTACAGGTCCTTCTGAAACAGATTTATCTCTTTATGTTCCACACAGTGTCAAAACCAAGTATGGCCAACTTGTTTTTTTTCACATTTCCTAGCCAGTGGGCATTTTTTTTCTTTTTCCACCACTTCATGAAGGTATAGCTCTTTGAAGGCATTGGCTTTTTATAAGAAACTTAGTTCCAACTCCCCTTATTTATCTGGAGGCCCAGCTCTCGCACTACCTAAGACTTAAAATCATAGGCTCCTCGTTTACCACTGTTTCAGACTTCTGCTTCCTGAATTGGTTCTCCTCTTAATTTTTTGGAGCTGGAAGGCTCTTTTGCTTTTTGGGTTCTTAGCTCTGGAATTTAAAAGACATTCTATATTTCATACGTGTATAAATATTATACAGTAGGGATATTTTTAGGTTGTCTACGACCACATTCCTGGAAACCAAAGTCCTTTTGAAGGGTTTCAAACACAGAGTACACTTCAAGAAAATATACATCAAAGAAGTTTGACTTAAATATGGTAGAGGAGTCAGGGCCAAGTTTCCCACAGCATACGGGTGATCCTACTGAGATATAGTCCTTGAACATTTCAGTATCATGTGCTTCAGCATGAAGAAGCTTTGAACTGGCCAGGGAAAAGCTAAATGAGTACATTTAGAAATCTTATTATAATTCTGCACAGTCCACGTCCATACTCCTTATGCGGAAGGCACAGTCTTGGAGAAGCATTTTCCTTCACCTCCAATTCATTATGTCACTTCCCAAGCCTCTCAAGTGTTTGTCCCATCATCCCTTTCCTAAAGCAAGTCTTAAATTATAAGCATTCATAAGGGAACACAGTGAGAATTGGATGCATAATTACACATGGTCACGGTGACATTGTTCTGAAGCTATGTCAAGTTCTGAACATACATTTTCACTATTAATTAAAATAGACACTAATAATACCCTCACTCTGATTGGATATATCCAATTACAGTTTGTAAATATGTTGTATTATAAATTGTATCCTTTCTAGGAATGTTTTCATTTTGCAGAGTATATTTTCCTTGTTAACTGTGAAAATTGGTCGTAACTGCTCATTAACTGGGACACATATTTATATAGTCTGGCATAACTTGGAACATTAATTAAGACACTGCGTGTTTCCAATAATTACTGAAATGGTTGGAAGAGGCATGCCTATCTGTTTGGTATAACAAAATTTATATACTCTATTGCTCTTTTGGTGATATGACAGGACTTCACAGAAATGAGGCATTATGCTTAAAAAAGGGATATAACTAGGGCCATAGTTCTTCCTCCACAATTCTGACATTCACAAAGGCTCTGAAAACTAGAAGCCTTCTTTTATAATTCATTTGGCAACAAAATCTGACCTGAATTCATTTAGTGGTAAAACATGATCAGAGCAGATATGAACTCCTTTAACTCAGTGTAACTATTTACACATTTTGCTCTGTAAATATTGAACACAGTGTCCTGCCCCAGACCATGACATATTATATAACATACATATAACATACATATTATGAAAAGTTGTCGCTACAGTACTGGTCTAAAATCCAAAAAGAATCTGAAACAAATTTAGTTTAATATTTTCAAATGATGGATTATGGACCTATAATAAGCTAAAATAAAAACTATAAGCACTATTTAAATGATTAAAGTATCTATGAAATTGGGAACCCAACCAATTGACTCAAGAACTTTCATGAATCACAATTATATTTCCTTGTAGAAAGCTTAAAAAAGGGAATATATTTAGTAGTAGATTATAAAAATGTAATACAAGCAATTTATAATGCTGTAGTGAATATTATTTTCTAAGCATATTTGGAATTAAAGTGTACATTCAGAAAAAAAAAAAGGATAGTAAGCCCCTTAGAGTTAAGTAAATGTTGAGGTTTAAATTTTTAACCCAAGGTTTCTCAACAGCAGTGTTACTGATATTTGGGTTGAGGGAATTATCTGTTGTAAGGGGCTGTCTTATGAACTAGGACACTCAGCAGCATCCCTGGGCTGCATGTAATAGATGCTCGTAGCACACCTTCTACCCTAAATTTCATCATAAATGCCTCCTGACAGAGGCGCCTGGGTGGCTCAGTTTGTTCAGTGTCTGACTCTTGATTTTGGCTCAGGTCATGATCTCACAGTTCGGAGATCGAGCCCTGCATCAGGCTCCATGCTAACAGCACAGGGCCTGCGTGGGATTCTCTCGCTCCCTTCCCTCCTCCCTCCTCTCTAAAAATAAACAAACAAACTTCAAAAGAAAAATGCCTCCTGACATTACCAAATGATCCCTACGGGACAAATTGGTTGAGAACCACAGTCTTAATCCAAATCATAGAAGACTTTGTATTTTGTAAAAGCAGTTTCACATATATATTATTTTTTAAATATCACGAACAACTCTGGGAGGTGGGTATTATCACAACAATTTGCAGACGAGGGAAGTAAGGTCCCAAGGAGTTAGGCAACTTGCCCAAACCACAGAGCTGGTAAGTGATCAGCGGGGATGCACCCATCGGCTCAACAGACTGCTCAGCCAGCTTCTTCCTTCAACATACCCCGAGAAAAGACTTCCGGTGCAATGAGACCTGATGCAGATCATCTGTTTTTGTTTTTTTAAGTACAACAATGCATTTTGAGACATGCATTATTTCAGCACCGTAGCAGATGATTGTTTATCAAAACCACTCATCTCTGTGTCTAAGCCATAAACTGATCAAAGCCATGCCAAATGAAAGCAGTTGTTTTCATATTTCTAAGTCTTCTAGGCAAAGACTCTCGCAGGCAGGAAAACCAGCAACATAAGCTGCTTCTAATATGCTCGTGCCGAAGAAATCACTTTGCAGCTTCTTACAAATAACCCCAACCACAGAATAATGTAAAATAATTCCAAATTTATATTTTAAAATGGAACATTACAATGAAGCATAATAAGAGTGATCCAGGAAAATTAGCGTCTAACCTGGGAAATTAGTTCCCAATAGCTCTGGCTGTTTAAAATTCAGTTTAGAGAACAGGGAGTATCACATTGCCTTAAATGCATAATAGGAATGCATTTTCAATTGCAGGCTTATCTCTAAGGCTTTAAATCTTCACGAAGTCTACTTGACACCACACCTGATAAGGAGCAGCACTGCTACTGAAGCGGGCGCACGGCCCGTCCAAGCTCCTTTCCAAATCACTATTGACAATTCCAGTGAGATCTAGAAGAGCCACCACATTATTGATGCAATTTCATTCTCAAATGTCACATTTGTGTCAAATTGTTTGCTCCCAAGTGATTTTGTAATTCACAGTTCAGAGGCATAATTTTCTTATCCAGACTAAAATGATTAAGCAGTAGCTTGTATGACAGCTGTCTGCTCCATGTTTATTCTTACATAAACTAGGCATAAGTACACACGCCCAGCATTCTGTAATAGTCGCCAAAATCATAGCACTTTATTTAAAAGTCAAAGGTCCATTGATTGGATTCTCGATCTGCTGAAAAAATAACTCTTTTACCTATTTAAATGTTGTGGTTTTTAAAATTTTTATTTGAGAGAGAGAGAGAGAGAGAGAGAGAGAGAGAGAGAGAGAGAGAGAGAATATGAACCTCAAGCAGGCTCTACACTCAGCACAGACCTAACATAGGGCTCAATTCTATGACCCTGGGATCATGACCTGAGCTGAAGTTGAGTCAGGTGCTCAACCAACTGAGCCACCCAACTGTCCATTTAAAAATATAAGTACATTACTTAAAACAGTTTTGCTAGTCACACTGGACATTTCCTATATTTCTGGTTTGTTTTCTTTAGGGCTTTATTTCTAGGGGGCTTTCAGGTTTAAAGAAAAATTGAAAAGAGGTTACAGGTATTTTTCATATATCCCTGATCCCACCCACCCATGGCCTCCCTCCTTATTCCTACCTTATGGCCAACCCTCCCCCCCCCCAAGTGACACATTTGTTATAGCTGATCAACCTACACTGACACATCATAATCACTCACAGTACATAGACTACATTACAGTTCACCCTCGGTGTTGTACATTCTATGGGTTTGGGGAAAGGAATAATGACATGTAACCATCATTATGGTATCATACATCCTTTATCAGATGCACAGAGCAGCCCCCAGAAAAGCTGGATCTCTGGACATTCCATCCAATTCTTTCCTTCCTCATAGAGAAACTGGGAGATAGAATGTTTCCTCCACTTGCTCTTGCTGAACCAGGGGAAGGGGGCAATGGCAACTGCCAGCCCAAATCTCCATCTCTGTTCTCACTTGTTCCCAGACAGCTAGAGTTTGCCAAGTCTGTTATCAGCACGATGGGACAGGCAAGCCAGAAGGGTATCCTTTGGCCCACTCCCAGAAGAGCTGGTAATATTAGGTGCCCAGGGGCGCCTGAGTGGCTCAATTGGTTGAGCATCCAGCTTCAGCTCAGGTCATGATCTCATGATCTGTGGGTTCGAGCCCCACATCAGGTTCTGTGCTGACAGCTAGCTCATGAGCCTGGAGCCTGTCTTCAGATTTTGTGTCTCCCTCTGTCTCTCTCTCTGACCCTCCCCTGCTCATGCTGTCTCTCTCTCTTTCTCTCAAAAATAAATAAAACATTTTTAAAAATTTATTTTTTAAATATTAGGTGACCAGACAAACTCTTTCCCTCCTCAGTGAGGAGAAGGCAGCCATGACTTTGACTACTCATTCTACACTGAGCTGAAGGACGGTGCCATGTCATCTGTTGGCCCAGATTTTCATCTGTATTCTCCCCCAGACAGCTAGATTATGCCAGACCCTTCAGATTTCCCAGACTGGCGAGGCAGCAGCTAGTCCCCAGAAGTCAGCAGACTGGATGTGTGAACCAACTTTTCTCTTCCCTTTAAGGAACCTGGGACCAAAGGGGTCTCTTCATGACTGTATGGCACTGTGCCAGGAATAGAGATTTTGGTGACAGGGTGTCTTAAAACCCCAAAGTGGCTTCAGGGAATCTGATCTTGCATTTGCCAGGGTCTAAGAACCATTCAGTTAGTATGTAAATTTTCATAAAGGAAATTTGTGCATTAATTGTGGTTGAATAGATGTGTTTGTAGGGGAGGAGGGTCTAGGGCTTCCCACCCTGCCATCTAGCTGGTATCACTCCTTACTAATTATTTTTATGACATGTTATTGTACTTTAAGGAGCCAACAACCTTAGCATATATCCTTGTTTCCAAGCTCCAGGACACACTAATAACTATTAGATGGCCCATCTCACCTTATTTATTGTTCCTTATCCATTAGAGTGACTTTACTCCTAAGTTTTCGAGTTTATAAACTCCAAGTAGAAGATCTAAGTGACCCAAGGTAGCACTGTTTTATTAAGCTCGTCAAAAATCAATCATTTCTTCCTAGAATAATCTCCCCACCCCATAGTCATCCATTCAGAAGAGTGGAAGCCGAACTGAACTGAGTGTGCGGAGATGTCACACTCATCTTGGCTCCACCATTAAGGAGTTACAGGAGCGGACTCTGAGCCACAGTGTCCCAAACTGAGAAATGAACCTAGCAAAATTCAGGCTATTCTACTTTCCTCACGCAGTTGTCATAGACAAGATTTCATTAAAAACTTTCTTCTAAACACATTTTGAAAATATATATAAACATATGCATAAATGCAGACATGTATCAATACATTATACAGTCATTCACACCAACTTTGTACAAATGTACGATTTTTTTTTTACTGAACATTACTTTCGTCTCATTCTAAATGGTTTTTCACCTCTTCCAACCAATGATTTTTAATTAGCACCCCGAAAACAATTTCTAAAACATATTAGGAAAGTTCCATCCTCACAATAACCTGACTCTAACAAAATTTAGAAATTATCTAGAAAATTTGTTAATGAATTTTGACACTAAAAATCTGAATATAGATCTAGAAACCTGGATTTAGATGAAGCATACCTCAACACAATCAAGATCATACATGAAAAGTCCACAGCTAAACAAATACACTTCACAGGTATCCTCTTACTCAATGGTGAAAAAATGAGAGCTTTTCCTCGAAGATCAGGAAAAAGACAAGAATGTTCAGTCTTATCACTTGTATTCAACATAGCACTCACTATAAGCCTTAGCCACAGAAATCAGACCAGAAATAAAAGACATCCAAATTAGTAAGGAAGAAAAACTGTCACTATTTGCAGATGGCACGGTAGTATACATAGAAAACCCTAAAGATTTCACCAAATAATGATTAAATGTAATAAGTAAATTTGGTAAAGTTTCAAGATACAAAATTAACA
This sequence comes from Helogale parvula, assembly GCA_004023845.1. Classification (NCBI taxonomy): domain Eukaryota; kingdom Metazoa; phylum Chordata; class Mammalia; order Carnivora; family Herpestidae; genus Helogale; species Helogale parvula. The sequence continues at coordinate 86,552 of PJEM01005498.1, read as the reverse complement.
CACAAATTGGTTGCATTTATGTACATTTTAACAAAGTAGTAGAAAGAGAAATTAGGAAAATGATCCCTTTACAATTGCATGATAATGAATAAAATTTAATTAAAGAGATGAAAGACTTGTAGTGTGAAAACTATGAAACATTAATGAAAGAAATTAAACACAAATGGAAAAGACATTCCAGGCTTATGGATTGGAAAAATGAATATCATTAAAATATCTGTATTACCTAATGCAGTCCCTGTGAAAATACCAATAGTATTTTTTCTCAGTAGAAAAAATAATCCTAAGATTTGTATGGAGGCACAGAAGATGCCAAACAATTAAAGCAATCTTGAAAAAGAATTAAGCTGAAGGTTTCACAATTCCAGACTTCAAAATACACTACAAAACCATAATAGTCAAAGTTATAGGGTACTGTCACAAAAATAGACACAGAATAGACAGTGTAGACACATAGACACAAAGTAGACACAGTGTAGACACAAAAGTAGAACAGAATAGAGAGCCCAGAAGTAAATCCATGTTTATATGGCCAATGTATCTATGAAAAAGAAGGAAAGAATATACAATGGGGGAAAAAACAGTCTCTGTAATCAGTGGTTCTGGGACAAATAGACAGGTACACGTACAAGAATCAAACTGAACCACGTTCTCATACCATACACAAAAATAAACCCAAAATGTTTTAAAGACCTAAATATGAGACCTGAAGTCACAAAACTTGTAGAAGAAAACATAGCCAGTGATCACTTTGACCTCAGCCTTAGATAATATTTTTCTAGATAGGTCTCCTCAGACAAGGGAAATAACAGCAAAAATAAACTATTAGGCCATACCATAACAAGAAGCTTTCACACAACAAAGGAAACCAACAAAATGAAAAGTCGACCTACTGAATGGGAGAAAATATTTACAAATGATGTATGTGAAAAGGGGTTAATAGCAAAATCATATAAAGATCTTACACGTCAAAAACAATCTGATATTAATATGTGCAGAGGACAGCAATGGGCATTTTTCCAAAGACTATATACAGATGGTAAACAGACACATGCAAAGATGTTTAACATCAATGATCATCAGGGAAAAGCAAATCAAAACCACAATGAGGTATCACCTTACCCCGGTCAGAATGGCTAGTATCAAAAAGAAATAACGAGTGTTGGTGAAGACGTGAAGAAAAGGATCCCTCATGCACTGTTAGTGGGGGTGTAAACTGATGCAACCACTATGGAAAACCGTATGGACTTTCCTTAAGTTTTTGAAAATATCAATACCATGCAATCCAGTAATTCCACTATTGGGTATTTCGCCAAAGAAAATGAAAAACACTAATTCAAAAAGATCTATGCCCCTACATTTATTCCAACTCTATTTACAATAGCAAGCTATGGAAACAACCTAAGTGTCAACAGAATAATGGATAAAGATGTGGTGTGTATGTGTATACATATATAATATACATACATACATATATAATATATATACGCATACATACATATATAATAAACTATTACCCATAAAAAAGAAGATCTTGCCATTTGAGACAACATGGATGAACCTAGAGAGTACATTGCTAAGTGAAATAAGTCAGTCTGAGAAAGATGAATATCATGTAATTTCACTTATCTGTGAAATCTACAAAAAATAAATGAACAAGTAAAAAAAATACAATGAAAAAGACAGAAACAGACTGGTAATACAGAGAACTGGTAGTTGCCAGAAGTGAGAGGGTAGGGGATAAAGAGATACAAACTTCCAGTTATAAAAAAAAAAAAAAAAAAAAAAAAGTCATGGAGATGAAAGTACCGCATAGGGAATGTAGTCAGTAACATTTTAATAATGCTATATGGTGACAGATGGTGAATACACTTAAGATGCTTACACTGAGTAACATATAGAATTGTTGAATCACTGTTATACATCTGAAGCTAATATTGTATGCCAACTATGTAAAAAAAAATTTAAACAAAATTCTACTAAAAAATTTAAATGGTAAAAAAAAAAGCCTTCAACTATTTACTAAGTGAAGAATCAAGTCAATTGATGAATAAGGAAAAAAGGAAGCATTAAAAATATGTGAGATTTTTTTTCAATACCTCTATTAGGTCTAGAGGCATATAGCTTGATTTACAAGCTCTACTGTAAATTTTTTTGTAAATATTAGCAAAAATACTACCAATCTTTTAAAAATAATGTAATATTTGTATTTAACCTCAGTGACCAGAGTACATGTAGGCTTAGGAAATATTTAACAGCCCCATTCCAATGACTAATAGGTACTGAAAAAGTAGCATGTTCAAAACTGAATTTTGTGCTTTTCTATCTAATTCATATCTGCTTTATCACTGCAGTGATCTTTTTAATTGCAAATGTTTTCAACAATTATCCAACTATGGAAGTAAAAATTTAGAGTCATTTTTTACATCTTTCTGGCCTTCAAATCTAATAAATTCCCATTAACATTGATTCTTCTTTTTAAATCCCTCAATATACTCTTTTATCCATCACATAAGCCATACATAGAGGCCATACTCATTCTTTGGAAGGACTTGGCATTCCACCAATATGGATACATTTAGATTTGTGAGAAATAAGGTCTATTTGGAAACAGAACACCACTTTGCCTGGCACAGCCATTTAAATTCACAAACTATTTTTCTGGGTTCTCTGTATCAAATTCCTAAGATACACTGCCTTTAAACTTTAACAACTCACTAAGGAAAATAGAATATATAGAAATATTTGGTGACCTCTCAATTTATCCCATTTAAAATACGAAAATTCTTTTCTACAATAGGGCAATCGGATTCTATTTCTAAAAATACCTGTAATTTCTAGTTTTTGGTAGTACCTTTCATATTCTTCTTTTTTCAGGATCACTAAAGAGACAGAGCTCAATACAGTGAAATTTAATATTGTAATGCATTTTTCTCCTATCATTTTAGCCAGTAACACTGTCCATTCAGTTTCACTGGCACAGCTTACATGAAAGCTTGGAAAGGAAAATAGAAAAAGCTATAACATCTAAGGTTTCAAATACATGTTTTCCAAAAGTCAATAAAATTATTTTTAAAATGCCGGTTCTCAAATTTCATGATCTGCAGTCCTAGTTAATGAGTTTATAGAGGCTTAATTTTTTTTTCTAATTTCTCAACAATGTCTGCATACAGCATATCTTTCAAAGGATCGTTTTCTGTAATAAACCTGATGCTGGGTACTGTTCCCCTCTTCTACATTCCATTCTTCAGAATGAGGTTTTGGTACACCGTACCCCTTTGTATACCATTCAGGTCCTACCAGGCTGTCACCAGAACTACACACTATGACTTCCAATTAAGACTAGTCTCACTTCTGAATTATTTCTTCTCCTGCCCTCATCCCCAACAAAGGAAAAAGAGCCTCAATACTTAATCTTCTGCAATACATTTCCAACTGTTGTCTATATTGTGCTCAGCCTCTGGATCAAATTAACTTATTTCAGCTCGAGTCAATTACATGGTTATTTTTCTGTTACAGTTAAAACTTGTTTCAGCAGAGCACTTTAAAGTTCAGTTCCTAAAGGAGAAGTTTGCCTAGCCTATTTAAATTCATTGTAAATTGATAATATTTAACAATACAAACCAAAAAAATAGAATGCTCTTTTCCTGAATTCTCTGCATTTTCTTCTTTGATATGATTACACATCTGTAATACCTTCATAAATGTATTTATGTACTTAAAACATAAATGTATTCACTGATGTTTTTATGAAACATGTTTTCTGCAATGTCTACACCCAAAAATCTATATGGAAGTGGGCTAAACTTGAACAACTTTTTGTGAACAGAGTATTACCACATAAAAATTCTTTTTTACAGTGTTTTTTCTTAAGAGAGAATGAGCAGGGAGAAGGGCAGAGAGAGAGAGAGAGAGAGAGAGAGAGAATGAATCTCAGGCAGGCTCCATGCTCAGTGCAGAGCCCCATGCAGGGCTTGACCCCACAGCCCTGGGATCATGACCTAACCCAAAATCACAAGTCAGACACTCAATTGACTGAGCCACTAAGGCGACCCACCACAAAAAAATTCTTAGACCCTTTATATAGATTGCTTAGTATAGAAAAATGATACAGTCAGTACCGAAAATAAAAATAAATTTGAAAAAATTAAAAGTGAAGAGTCCTTTAAGGACTGCAGCTTTCCTCAGCTTAACCTAGTAATTTAAACATTGATAATTAACTAGTATACAAAGAATATTTTCAAACTAAGAGCGTACCAAGGCAGGGCAAAGTTTTCGTGGAACATCCCTATATCTCTGGAAGCTTTAGATCCTTGAACTTAGGTTCAGACTCCTGCTGTATTAGTTAGAGTCTCTTGACCTTTCACTAATCGCTAAACTTCCCCAAGGCTCAGTTCCCAGCTATAAAAGAGCATAATAATACCTACCTTCACTGCAGACATAAAAATTAAATTAAATTTATGTAACAATCCAGGCACCTATTACACCTGGAGAAGTGTTAGCATTTTTCAACTACAAAAAGAATTTCCCAAGTTGAACCCTGACAATACTAACAAACTTCACTTGGGTTTACCTATTACTTGAAAAATGTTATGTCCCTTAAATAAATCAATCAGACCAAGTATATTAATTTGGTAAATCCTACTGTAATCAAAATATTGTTTTTTTAAACTGAAACTGACAATATTCCTAAGAAGGGAATCAAAAAAATCCACTCAACTGGAGAAACTTAACAGAAGACCATGGGGGGGGGGGGGGGAGTTACAGAGAGGGAAGAAGGCAAACCAAAAGAGACTGTCAAATACTGAAAACAAACTGAGGGTCGATAGGGGTAGGGGAGAGGGGAAATGGGTGATGGGCATGGAGAACGGCACTTGGGATTAGCACTGGATGCTGTATGTAAACCCACTTGACAATAAATTAGTACTTTTTTTTTTTAAATCCACTCAAGTATTCAACAAATACTTAGTAAGCACTTTTATCTTGCCATTCAAGTCCTAATCCTGCCCAGACTTTGAAAAGGTCTCTACCTTGCCAAACAAGCCTTTGGGCTTTTATGATACAAAAATAAGCAAAGGAAAAATTAGAATCAGTCAGTCTCAAGCTGGGGAAAGACTATAGGAGGAGAAAAGTGTGCGAGCAGACTCCAGAGAGAGACCTGGATTGGGAAGAAAATGATGACTAAGTGAATAATTCCATGATCATGTGTTCCCTAGCATGGAGTTCAAAAAAAGTAAGCACAACTCACAGATTGGTATTCCTTTTGGGATGCCTCAGTGGCTCAGGCATTTAAGCATCTGACTTCGGCTCAGGTCATGATCTCACAGTTTGTGAGTTTGAGCCCTGCATCAGGCTCTGTGCTAACAGCTCAAACCCAGGAGCCTGCTTCGGATTCTGTGTCCCCCTCTCTTTCTGCCCCTCCCCTGCTCATGCTTATGCTCATTCATATTCTTTCTCTCTCTCTCTCTCTCTCTCTCTCTCTCTCTCTCTCTCTCTCTCAAATAAACAAACATTTAAAAAATTAAGAAACAAAACTGGTATTACTTTTGGATTTAGGACTGTGTTGGTTCCACAAAATGACGTGATCTATGCATTTAAAGGCCGTGAGTGTGACGAAGCAGTACAGGATGCACAGCTTAGGGGAAAGAGCTTCCCCTCATGGGGGCTGAGTGTGGAAATCCACAAAGGACTTCCTGGAAAGAAGTGCAAAGCTATGGGTATGGAAGGAGGAAGAACAAACACTTGAGTAGTTAACAAGAGCAAGAACCTGAGGCTTACTGTGCCCAGGCTCTGCTCTGAGCATCCATCATGTGATGACTCTTAAGTTTCCTAACAACCCTAGGAAGTAGGTTCGATTATTTTCTGCCTTTTACAAATGAGGAAACTGAGTCACAAGATGATTAAGTAACTCGTACAATATCATGAGCCAAAAAGTGACAGCATCTAAATTCAGATTCACCCAGTTTGGCTCCTTGTTTTCAACTGGTGTTTCATTAACTGAAGTTGATCAAAATAAATCTTCCTAACTTATCTGTCCTTAACAGGAATTTAACTTAAATTCTTTTCAAGATTTTGAACTAGATTTACACATCTGATTAATATTAGTTGCAATCACCTACCTGATACATGCTTTAAGTACTTAATCCTTATAATCAAATTAAATACTATTTTTCACGTATTTTATTTCCTTAGGTGTTATCAATATTTTTAATGACAAAGATCAACCTTAAATAAAGCACAAAAATATTCACATCACAGTTTTCTTTGTTTATGTTTGGTTTTCATACTTAATTTCCCCCCTAATATTGAATAGTTCAATTGTAGGGGGTTTCCAGGTGGGGAGCATGGACAGGTAAGGTGCAAACTACCATGATAGGCAGGCTAAGATTACTAGATCAAAATTTCAGTCAAACAGTTAATTTCTCAGTGGTTAAAGATTTAAGACTGGACAAATTTCCTGAGGGATAGCAGCTTCCAACCTGATTCTACTTAATCCTTTGGTAGAGTTGCTGTGTTAATAGAGGCCTCAGAATTATGCTTATTAGAGGAAATTCATTTCATTCCCTACATCCCCTGAATTAGTTATACCCATACATATTTTAACCTTTCCATTTTTATTGTCTAAGTTGTAAAGACAGAATTTTCACCCCCTTACAGGTTTTGTTACTAATTTCCTTCACACCTGCATTCCTTTTGTATTCTTTCCTAGGGATTTCAACCACACTCTATTATCACATTGATGCTTTTGCTGAATTTTTCACTTCCGCTCCATTTTAAATAAGATAGGCTTCTAAGTGGTATTGACCGAAGAGCCTGTGTCTATACCCGGAACACAGCCACTCTTCTGTAGCAGACCCCAGGAAAAGTTAGAGTTACAAAATAGTGACAAATCAATCTAGGTGAAGGCATCCTTTATTAGCTGTGAAAGCACTCTTGGGCCACTTATTACTTAAAGGCTTAGAAGACCTGGGGAAATGTGTAAACCATGCCCACATATGCCACACTTCTAACCGCTTTGAAAGCCCCATTTCAAGAAATTGAGCAGCATCAGTGAATTGAACTAGGACAACTCCTCACTGTTTCTCATTTTATGGAGGAGTCAGAGAGAGGTGAAGAAGCCCACAGAGAGACCTTGTACTAATTCCCCTTGAGGCCTTGACTGTCTTTAGTTGTATTCTTCCTAAAGCTCAAGACTTAAAACAATAAAGTGAGCAACATGACTTTTTTCATAAACATTCTCTCCAGAATCAATTACATTTCATCATTCATGAAAGGCCCTGACACACTTTGGAGACTAACAGACTGACATTTGAGTTCCTCCTCTTACTACTTTCTATCTTTTTGAACTTGGCTAAATTACTTAAGTTTTCTGAGCTTCAAGTGCACCCATTTTAAAACAAGCTCAATTTTATCTAACCTACCTCCCAAAGCTAGGATAATATTACTGATACTATTCTCTCTCTCTCAAAAATGAATAAATATTTCAAAAATAAAAGAAAGAAACTACCTCGTCTCTTTACCTTAAATACATTACTCTCCTTTGCCATTGTTCTCCTAACCTGAAGATTATAGCTTGGCATAGTTTGCCGTACCCAGTTTGTAACATGAAACTGTGTGACCACAGCCAGCTTATGAACAGTGGTCAATCTCCAGGTATTCTACCTATTAATGATGACTATATCTGTATGACTGGCTTCCTGAATTTCAAAGTTTTATCAATTACCCAAGGATAGTTCACTACTCTAATTTTAAAATAAATAAGGCCAGTATGTTCAAAGAGAATGGATATAAAAGCCATTCTTATCAGAATTTGAGGTGTAACTAATGTTAGCTATGGTACATCCTACAAGCTGAGTAATTGGTGCTATGTATCTTTGTCAAATAGAATTCCACATTGACAAACCACAATTCACAGAATTAACTCATGTCCTTCTATAGCAATGTGTGGACCTACTTGTGGAGAGCATTTTTCTTGGTTTCTTTCCTTTTTTAAATCAAAGTTAGATAAAGGTTTTATTCTCATGAGAAAATGTTTATATTCATCAGTTTTATGCTGTAAAGGTTGGGTTTTTTTAATTACATCAGATCAAAGAGAAAGCATACTTATGATAGAATCATTGTAAGGCATGAATTGCTCATAATTTTAATATACAGGCCCATCTTATTTCCATATCTTGCCACAGGAATACTCAATTGTCATGGGGTAGGACAGATTTCTCTGCTCAAGCTGCAATTTGCTCAGAGCTCACACTCTCTGGCTTCCCTTCTTGGTTGGATGCCTTCAGAAAAGAACAAAACTCCTAACATTGCCCTTATCTTTTAAACCAAAACCCAATTGCTGGAGAGCAAAGACATCAATACAGATAAAAAGAAAATATTCTATTTTGAGGATCTTCAAATTCACAGCCCCTGTCTCCCACATATAGTCAGCAATTATTCCTAAATGCAAATTTTCATAAATACAGAATGGTCAGTCCATATTTCCTGGTGCCTTACTTTTGTTGTTAAAAATGTTGAACATGGGTACAACTTCTCCTTGGAAAGAAAAAAGAAGGCACACAATTAGCTATAGAAGATCAGGTTACCATAGCGACATAGCAAGGATAAAATGATCTCTCAAACTTTTTCAGCACCATGTGTCAAAGGAAAGTTTGAGCTCTTTCATCCTTCTTTCCAGGATGGAAAAGGCACACTTTGTTTTCATCCAAAAGGAGCACCTGCATCTATATATCTTTTCCAAATGACTTGCAACTGCTGAAATCAAGCTATGTAGAGGAAGGACTAAAAGCCATGTCATATTCTGGCTATGACAGATATCAAGTTCACCTTATCAACAGCCTATCCTGACCCAGCCTCAACCAGACTGAATTTTTCTGTCCCCCTAGGCAGGTGTGATACACCACAATCATAAACTAAAATTGGAACAGGAAATTTTAGTGTTTTGTGAACTCTTCCAGAGCATAAAACATATAAAGCTACCACGTGTTACTTATAAAACTAGAATAACCATGATATTAAACCTTAAAACATACCTCAAGGAAAAAAGAATACTAACTCTTCCTCAGTCAATGAATACAGATGCAATTCACTAACTAAAATGCTTGCAAATTACTTTTTAACATGTTGTAATTAACACAATCCAGGAAAATCGATACTCAGTTATTAATTAGTGGAGATCACAAATGTAGCTTAATTTAGAAATATTAGAAATTTTGACTACAGTCTATAATTAATCAAATCAGAAAACAATGACGATCTCAATAGGTCCTAAAAAGTTATTTTCAAAGTTCGGAACCATGTCTATATACACAAGTAACTCTGAACCCAGGAAGAGTAGAGCAACTTCATAAACACAACGTTAAGTAAAACTTCGCTGCAGTTTCATAGCTATTGAAGTCCAAACCTGGAAATAAAGACTGTAATGCTCACACATTCTCAAGAGGAATGCAAGGACTCTCCTCTCCCTACATACCCTCCAGACTCAAGCAAAATGACCGCCAGGAGGGCTTCAGAAAGTATGAGTGTTCAGAAGGAGAGATTAATCTTTCATGTTAAGCTAGTTGCCTTCTGAGCTGCAGAAATCTGAGCTTCTCTTTCCCCTAGTACTTTTGTTAAAGCGTCAGATGAAGAATTGAGCAAAATGCAGACCCCTGCCTTAATGCTCCTCAAAAAAAGAGCCACAATGTGAATATTTGCCTCATCAAGGTTTCAAAAATCAGATGACAATTGTACCAAGCAAGTGAGAACTCTGTCCTTAACTGGTCCTCTGTCTCCCGATCCCCAACACATATCATCCTGGGGAGAGAAAGGTAGAAGAGTGAGAAGGGAATTGGTGAAGGGAATTGGTGAACAAATGGCCATATCTGAGTTGTTGTTTTGTTTTTAAAATCTAGACTTCCTTCCACAGTTTGGTCCTTGGGAACCCTCCCTCACATCCAGATGGATATCAAAATTGAGTATCTCTTACATAATAACAGGGATCTCTTCAATAGAGTCTTACTTAATAGATCTAGAGTAAGACTCAGAAAACTGAGGGTATTTTACATGTTTGTTTGTTTATTTATTTATTTATTTATTTTGAGAGAGAGAAAGAGTGTGAGCAGGGAGGGACAGAGAGAGACAGACACAGAATCCCAAGCAGGCTCCATGCTGTCAGTGCAGAGCCTGACACGAGGCCCAATCCCACAAACTGTGAGATCATAACCAGAGCCGAAATCAAGCGTCAGACACTTAACCAACTGAGCCATCCAGGCACCCAAGAAAAGGAAATTTTAATACACTCTACCACCAAAGTAGGGAAATATTGTACTAGGGAAGGTAATCATGGGTAACAGAATTTTGTCAGTCATTTCTAAGTCATGAATGGAGAAATGCAGGCTGAAGGATATAACCATGACCATCCATTAAAAATATCAAATTCTGAATGCTTAGGTCAGGAGCCCAGAGTCTCCCCAAATCCAATGCCTACTAGTCGTGGGCAAAAGCATAGACTTAGCAGTCACACAAAATCTGTACCACATTAGATCACCCTGTGAATAGCAAAGTTACATTAGAATCACTCTTGGAAACAAAAGCTATGGGGATCATCGCAAGTCAAGATCAACTTTTAGGAAAAATCTCACCTCTAACCAAAATTTAAAATAAAATCTGATAAGGAATCCTTGTGTTATCACCCACTTAATCCAATGTTGAGCCTGTTCCAGGTCACACAGAGATGATTAAATAGGAAGAATAGGTTGAAATATGTTTGCACTTGTAAGATACTTATGAAGTATGTGTCCACGCCTGGGTGAAATCCTGGATTTGCCTAATTCTAAAAGAAGTTCAACCTTGTAAAAATGTCTAAAATTTCAACTAGAAGAATCAAAGGTAAAGTACGAATTTTCCTTTTGCCCATGAATTTTTACATTTGTATCCAAAAATATTATCACTCATCTAAATGTGACCACCACGACTTTTCTTTGTAGAATTTTTTTAATCTTTATTTTTGAGAGAGAGAGAATTTAAAAAATTCTTTTTTAAAAAAACAAACCGGTGATAAAATTTAAAGGCTTCATTTCCAATTTCTATTCTATTATCCATTTTTTGAGAAAGGGAGAAGACTGGTTGAAAAGAATAAAACCATCCTCATCTTATTAAGGAATCATAAGGAGGAAAAGTGCTATTTGAGACCACTATTTCTAGGGCGCCTGGGTGGCTCAGTCGGTTAAGTGGCTGACCCCACATCGGGCTCTGTGCTGACATCTCAGAGTCTGGAGCCTGCTTCAGATTCGGTGTCTCCTTCTCTCTCTGCCCCTCCCTGGCTCACGCTCTGTCTCTCAAAAATAAATAAATATTTTTTAAAAACTTTTTTTTTAAATCCACAATTTCTGGTACTTTGTTCCAAAGGGAGTCTTTTGTCCTGAACATCTTAGTGAATTTTATGATTAAGAGCTGAAAAGAGATACATTGGTTTACAGAGAGGAGTAAGAAGAGTTCAGAGTTACCAGTGCTCTCCAATGACAGAAGGGCTTGGAGAGTGGAGATGGAAAGTGTGAAGAGAGAAGCAATCAAGATGGTATGTGGCCAGACTCTGTAAGAGGCGAGGTCACAGATGAAGAATCTAAGGTTTTAGAGGGACCATGGGAAAAAAAAAAATATATATATGTATATATATATATGTATATATATATGTATATATATGTATATGTGTATATGTGTATATGTGTATATATATGTATATATATGTATATATATGTGTATATATATATATAATGTTTCTGCTATAATTTCAAATTGCATTGCTGTATGTTGAATCTGTCTGTATCCCTCCCCAAAGTTGCTGGTATAATCTGTTATGTACATCTGCCTTATGAGAATAGTTTTCTTTTTTTAATGGGAATTGGGTAAGGACTCAAGATTCATATTTTGGACTCTACATAGTAGCATAAAAGCAGCAAAGGATTCAGTCCCCAAAGTCAATGAATTCTGAGAAAACTGGAACTTGGACTCATATAAACCCCCTAAGAGATCTTTGGAAAATCACATTTTATGGAATGGGATGCTCTAAGCAATATCATCCAGATCTTAGCAGAAGGAATATCCATACTAACATCTCAGTTTCAAAGAAACAAAATATAATTAAAATAATATGGAAGAAAAATACATAATTACTCAGTAATAAGGCCACACCCAGAGGAAAAAAACTATTGTTTGCATGTGGGTATCTGTACTTTGAGTGTCTCTTTTCCCACTTTCCTCTGTATTTCTATACACACACACACAAATTTAAGTAATCTCATGCAATTGTGTGATTATAAATACTCTAATTCCCAGTCCTTATATAAGCCTTTCCCAGTTTTTCTCCAAATGCCATATAATTTCACACACACACACACACACACACACACACACACACACGATAAAATTCACTACTATGAAAACAACAGAAACCAACATTGTCTTCTCACAATCTGGGAGAAACTTACAAGGATTTGGAATTTTATGGAGCTGAATTTAGATAAAATCATTTGGGCCTTAACATAGGCTATATTCTGAGTTTTCTTTGTGAATCAAGAACTGCCTAAATGAAATAAAAAGATGTTTTCTTTGCTCACCAACTGTCCTTAACACTGAAAATGAAGAGCCTAGGCCAATCAAAGGTCTAGGCATCCAACACTCCAACACATTGACTCTGCCATTTTCTTTTATTTCTCCCCTTCTTTACTGAGGTATATTGATAAATTGTATTTAAAGTGCATGATGCCATGAGTTGATATATATACACATTATGAAATGATTACCCATCTAGCTAATTAACACATCCATTATCTCACATATTACTTCTGGGGGAAGAGGATGGTGTTGAAAATGCCTGAGACATCTTAGCAAGTTTCAATTATACCATATAATATCATCAACTACAATCACTATACTGTACATTACATCCTCAGAGTTTATCCATCTTATAACTGAAAGTTTGTACTCTTTTATCAACCTCTCCCTATTTCTCTCACCCCCTACCTCCTGGCAATCTCAATTCTAAGAGTTCAATTTTTTTTTTTTTTTAAAGATTCCACCTATAAGTCATACCTTGTAGTACTTGCCTTTTCATGCAGGAGTTACTTCACTTGGCTTAATGACCTCAAGATTTACCCATGTTGTCTCCATTGATAAGATGTCCTTTTGCTCATGGCTGAACAATATTCTACTATATCTACACACAACCCCCCCCCACACACACACGTATACACATACACCACATCTATCCATTTATCCATTGATGAACACTTGGATTGCTTTCATATCACTGCTATTGTGAATACTACTACAATAAACATAGGACTACCGATTTCTTCTTTGAGATCTCGTTTTCATTTCATTTCATTTCATTTGGATATGAATGTGGAAGATTACTAGAGTATGGTGTTTTTAATTTCCTAAAGAACCTTTATACTGTTCTGCAGAGTGGCGGTACCAATTTACATTCCCACAAACAGTGTACAAGGAATCCCTTTTCTCCACGTCCTCACAACCATTTTATCTTTTGCCTTTTTAATAGTAGACATACTAACAGGTCTGAGGTAATAGCTCATTGTAGTTTTGATTTGCATTTCTGACGATGAGTGATATTTAACACCTTGTCATGTACCTATTGGCCTTTGTAGGTCTTTTGAGTTTTTCTTTAAACTCCAGTTAACATACGGTGTAATATTAGTTTCAGGTGCTCAATATAGTGTGATTCAGCACTTCCAAACCCAGTGCTCTTCACAACAAGTGCCCTTCTCAATACTCATCACTTACTTAGGTGTCTTTTGGGGGAAAAAATGCCTATTCAAGTCCTTGGCTTGTTTTTGAAGTTGGGTTTTTTGTTGTTCTTGTTTTGTTATTGAGTTGTATGCATTTCTTACATGCTTTGGATATTAACTCCTTGTCAAATATGTGATTTCCATATATTTCCCCCACTATGTAAGTTGTCTTTTCATTGTGTTGGTTTCCTTTGCCATGCAGAAATTTTTAGTTTGATGTAGTCCCAATTTTTTTTTTTGCTTTTATTGCTTGCATTTTTGTGGTCCTATCCAAAAAAATCACTGCCATGATCCATGTCAAGTAGCATTTCCTTTATTTTCCTCCTAGAAATTTTATAGATTCAGATCATACTTTCAAAGTCATTGATCTATGTTAAGTTGATGGGACCCTATCATATACTACACACAAAATAGTTTTATTATTTGGTATATGGCTATCCAGTTTTCCCAAAACCAAGACTATTCTTTCTCCATTACGTATTCTTGGTATCTTTAACAAAAATTAACTGACCCAAAATGGCATGTTCATGTTTTTATTGTTACCTCTGGTTTCTTGATTCTATTTATTGATCTAGGCTCATTTTTCATGCCAGTAGCATACTGTTTGACTCTGCCATTTTGAACCAGCATTTTATTATTCTCTAACTTCCTGGCATATTGGTGCCGTGTCCTGCTGACACTCATGACATTTGCCTGAAGCTTCTTAAGGAACTGTGTTCTCAGAGATAGCCCTCTCCTTAAGAGGAATACTGGTGTCAGACGGGAGGATAATAAATTGCCTATTATGTTCCCAAAACCTAAGAGCAAGAACATCCCCCTAAGAAAACAAGGGACAAGAATTCTGAGACAGTAAAGATGATAAAATATCTTCTGCAGTATGTTTTCTTCTAAATACTCTACTGGGCAAAGGGGAAGTATATAATGAAGTCTCATGACTCATCAAGTGGAAAGTTACTACTAGTATCTGAAAATGTGTCTAGCCAGTTAATGAATTTTATATAGCATAAATATCTAAATATCTTGGAAAACAAGTACTCTATGAAAAGGTTTATATCTTGCCTTTTAGCACAAGAACAGAAGGAACTAGATTTAAACAGGAAAAAAAAAGATTCACTGTATACTGATCATCTTCTACAGAATTATCTAAGAAATTAGAGTAAGCAACACATACCTTTCTTCGGACTTTCAGAATTTTGTTTCCTAAATTAAAAACATACTAGAAATACAGATACATTAACTTATAGTTAGAAGTCAAAGGCATTACATACATTAAAAAAATAAGAGAAAATAAGTGGAAGTCAAAGGAGAAGACTCAAGTTCCATAACTATCACAATCAGATAACTGATCTATAAAGACCAAATCAAACCCCTCATCATATTCTTCCTGTTTCCCTTGGAGAAGCAAGTAATACAAGATTTTATTAACTTGGGTCAAATATGGAGTGTCATACTTGAGGATTATCCTGAACTCATCCTTCTTTCTTCCTCTTCTCTTCACTCATATGGGTTCAAGTGGGTTCAAAGGCTGTACACAAGGGGCTTCTGGGTGGCTCAGTCAGTGAAGCATCTGACTTCAGCTCAGGTCATGATCTCGTGGTTCTTGAGTTTGAGCCCTGCATCAGGACTGAAGCCTGCTTCAGATTCTGTGTCTCCCTCTCTCTCCCATCCACGTACTAACCAGGCCTAACCCTGCTTAGCACCGGGGATCAGAAGAGCTCGGGCGGGCGCATCCAGGGGGTGTGGCCTTAGACTGTTTCCCTCTCTCTCTGCCCCTCCCCACCTTGTGTTCTCAGGTGCTCGATCGAGCTCTCTCTCAAAAATAAAAAATATGTTCAAAAAGACTGCACACAAACAGTAAGACACAAAAATTATAAATGTTAGTATGGAGAATTGGAAGCTAACCCACTTTTTTGGTGCCTTATCACAGCTTTGTGAAATATCTTAATATTGTATTTCAAGGACAGAAGTTTCAATGAAACAAAAGTTCACCTACTACATTTGCATGTGTGCTTGTATTGGATTTTTTAAAGATATTTCTTCTAGAGGCAGAAGGTTTTCAAATAAGAATAAACTGATACCACATTTTCTGTTTTTAACATTCACATACATTTGACAGCATTTTCTTCTCTAAGTTGTTTTGTTAATTACACACACTTAGTCATTATGATTACCAAATCATAATTATATCTAAGTGACTTGACAGTGGCACATTCCTATTATGAGAGTGTGAATTCTCAGCTTATTTTCTGAACTATTAACCATCATTAGATAGGAGAAATTGCAGTCAATTTTCACGGTTATCCAATGTGTCACTCAAAGATTTAACAAATGCTTAGAGATGTGCTTAGATCATAATCTCAACACCAATTTCTTTGTGAAATTTCATTATATCAAAACAAATACAAGCCTGTGTGTAAAATACTCCTGTTTATAAGTATGCATGGTTTTGATGCTATAATTAAAATCTCTTTCATCACATATTTAGCGCACAATTTGTGTATATGAAAAGTTAGACCAGAAATTCTTTGCAAGGCCTAATCTGCTAAGGAAAAGAAATATTCTGGTTAACGTGTGATATTCAATTATGTTTTTTATATCTTGGTAATATCCAAAACCAGAAAAATTGGTAAATCTTGAATAAACTTAGGTCTATTTACATATGCAGATTTGATGAAAGTGCCAAAGCCTTCCAGATGTAGTTTCTTTAAAAAATATTGAAATACTTACCAAAAAAATTAAGGCAACTAGCATTTTAAGGAGATTCCTTGCTTTTCTAACAGATTTTACTGTAACATCAATTTAGAAAGTCAAGTAACAGACCAGGAAAGCACAATGTAATTTCTTGGCAGTCTTTGATTTAAAAAAAGAAAATTGACCTGAGGAATTCTTTTAAGTTTATTTAGTTTGAGAGTGGGGGGAGGGGCAGAAAGGGGGAGAGAGAGAATCCCAAGCAGGCTCCGTGCTGTCAGCACAGAGCCCAAACCAGGGCTGGAACTTCTACACCTTGAGATCATGACCTGAGCCAGAAAAATCAAGAGTCCGTTGCTTAACCACTGAGCCACCGAAGTGCCCAGCTCAGGTTAATTTTTATGTGTAATATGGGGCATCTGGGTGGCTCAGTCAGTTGAGTGTCCAACTTTGGCTCAGGTCATGATCTCGCATTTCGTGGGTTCGAGCCCGGCGTCGGGCTCTGGGCTAACAGCTAGCTCGGGGCCTGGAGCCTGTTTCAGATTCTGTGTCTCCCTCTCTCTGACCCTCCCCTGTTCGTGCTTTCTGTCTCTCAAAACAAAAAAAAAAAAAAGAAAAAAAAATTTTATGTGTAGTAACACTTGGTTCAAAGAAAGCTCTTGCAGAGGTCTACCACTTCAAAGATTTAGAAGATAAGTTGGTCAGTTGAATAAATGGTGGCCACAATAATTTACTTTGCCTGCCCCCTCCCTATTCTCCTCGCTGAATTCAGCCCAAGATTTCTTGAGAACATATTTAGAAAACGTCTACCAAAGAGTACTTACTATTTTAAAGCAGGGTTGAGGAGGGGGTATCACACAGTCTTTCAATAGCACACTTGTTCATTAAAAAGAAGAACATGTTTCCAGTGCTAAAATGAGAAGTCTCGAGAATTGAATGCCTGGTGCCTGGTGGGCAATAGTGCCATCCCAAGACTGTGCTAGAATATTCTATGTTATCTCCGGTGAATCTCTCAATTGTTGGGTTAGTGACAGAAAGCAACTAAGAAGTTATCAGCATGTAAAAACTAGAAACAGCTCACCAGTTTGTTTATTGGGGTAGCTTAATTTTTGTTTCCTTTTGTGTTTAACGTCACACTTAGAATTGAATCGGTGCATTTTTTATTATTCTTAAAACTACATTGATTTCAAACTGAAAATAAAATCACTTTATTGCTCTCTGGCATGGCACATAAAGCCAGTAGCAAAAGGGAACACAATACTGCTATTCATTACGGGATATGTAATAAAAGAATCCTAAATCCAAACTAAGGCTATACAATATCACTAGATTTGCGGAGTCAAATAAAGTTACTTTAGTGGGTAAAACCAATCAAAGTACTTATTTTCTGAGTGAACCAGATGTTTGTGTAGTGGTCCTGGAAGAACCTCCCGCCAGTATACAAAGGGATCTGTACCTTCCTGAGACGGGGCCTCACCGGACTGTGATTCACCTCACTTTCAGATCGTATAGGGTATTACTCAGTAGGAACAACAATACATTGTCCTTCTTTTAACAAGTATGTGTTGACACCCAGCACAGTATCAGACATGGTTCTAGACATGTGCAACCTAGCAACGAACCCGACAGAAGTTTCTTCCCTGGCAGAACTTATATTCGGTCTGAGATGAGAGGAAAATAGACATAAAATAAGCAATTCTATACATAAGGTATTAAAAGCTATGGGAACAAGAAAACAAAGCAGTCTAAGAACTGGGAGTGTAGAGGGTAGGGGGAAAGGGTTACAATTTTAAGTAGGATAGTCAAGATAGTCCTCACGGAGAAGGTGGCTTTGGCAAAAGACTTGGGGAAGAGGGAATGCACCAGACATCCAGGGGAAGGCCATTCCAGGCAGCAGGAACAGCCAGGGCATAGTACCTAGGATAAGGAGTTCACCTACCTGTTTACAGAGCAGCAAGAAGACCACGTGGCAGGAGAAAGAAGAATGAAGAGAGACTTGTAGGAAACCGGCTCTCAGGCCTGGTTCTATGGCCTCCCAACCAGCTTCCTACTCCATGCAGCTCCAAGTCCTGGTCCACTGTCCCCTGGCCTCACCCCTACTACTACTAGTCAGATGGGACTTTTATATCTCTAAGTATCACCTTGGACACCCTTAGGGTGTACAGCAGTTTTAAGACTACTTTATCTCAAAAATGCAGATTTTCACCTTTTTTTCCTTTCTTTTTTGTTTGTTTGCTTTTAAAGTATTTCCTCTAGTACTTTAGAGGTTTTATGGCCAGATAATTATGGGAACTCAAGTCTGCCATCTTGCCACAAATATTAACTGAAATCATGAAATTGTCTAATTTATGTTAAAAATCAAATATTGACACCTTCAAAGGGATCGTCCCAATACAAGTATTCTCTAATTACTTTCATTACTTTAGTAACCAGAAACATATATGGCGTATGCTTTACGAGATGCATGGCAAAGACTGCCAGTCGCCTATGCAGTGGCCACTACTCCTTTTTCTTGGTAACAGAATCCTGATTTTTTTTCAAGCAAACACTGAACCCAACACTACAAGACCATTTTCCCCGCCTTCCTCACTGCTAGATGTGGTCTTTGACTATGAGCTGTCCAATGGCATATAACTGGAAGTGTTCTATAGGACTTTCTGCAAGATTTCTTATGGTGGAATGTACTTGACAAGGAAGTCCTTGGCTGTTGAATTGTTTGCTTTTTCCCCTCTTCCCTACTTCCCAAAATGTTAGTATAAGGACAGGAACCACAGTGGCTATTTAAACCATGAGCTGTCACTTCAGAATGAAGCCACAAGTAAAGATGACACACACAAAAAAAGGCAGCAGGATATCAAAGTTCCTGATGACCCCTAGAGTTTCCACAAGTAGCCTTGGACTAACAATACCCAAGTATCTTTCATGGAATCAATTAACCCTTATGTTTAGGCCACTGGAATTTCTGCATCTGTATTTCTGTTAGTGAAATCAAATCTAGTTTTAAAGCAATACAATAAAAATCACTTTTTAAAATTTATCCATAAATGGTGGAAAATAAAGTCAATTTAGATTTTTCCCTTACTTTGTTCCAATCAGTTATCTACATAGGAAAAATACTATCTATCTAGAAATGTATAGGCCAAGTAAGTTTTTAATTTTTTTTCCTTTGGAAAGTATTTTTAAGTCATCATATTTTGTTTTTTATTTCACTGTTGGTCATCATCTTAATGTTAAAGGTATGACATAAGCTATGGATTGCAGAGTAAAAACTTTAATATTTCAACTTATTCTACACAAAAATATTCAAGTTTGGTTGGTTTTATCTCTGAAAAAAGGAATTATTTGCTTTACCAAATTTAATTTTAATTATGGTTATATAGCACTACAATTTAATAAAATTTCCTGAATAACATGTGGGTACTAAGATTAGAAACACCATTACAGTAAAATTCAAACATTTTTGAGAACTGTTTACTGTAGCATTCTAATCTTTAAACTGTTCCTGTGTATAAGCCACTGTCAAGAAATTTAATGTCCATTTTAGTGCTTCTAGTGAATATTTTAAAAGACAGTAAAGAAGTAATAAAAATACAGATTTGAGAACATGTATCAACATTTATACCTCAATAAGCCAAAGAATAATTATAAAATTTGAAATAACTTTGAAATATTTAACATGCCTGCAAGTTTTAAGGTACAGGAGTAAAAGAGTTCTCATGAATTAAAGTAATGAGATTTAAAAACTCACATTAAGACAGTCATTGTCTTAACTATTTGAATCAGTAGCTCTCAATTCCATTCTGGGAAATTATGCCATCCATTATAGTTTTCACTGGTCAATAGTGAAATGCGAAGGATAAAGACAATGTAGTGAGTTTTAATAAAGCTGACCTAATTCAATTTAAAAGGATGTGCCTTATTCTGAAAGGATGCCCTTTGTTTCTGAAACGCTATCGATCACAGATGACAGTTTGTTGTTGTTGCTTTTTTTGTTAATGTCTTTAGACTCGACTTTTGGTTTCCAAATTTTGTTTTAAAGTTACCGGTCTCAAATCAAAAACTGAGAGAATTCATAATTCAAGCGATTTTCTTTATTCTCTTTTGTTTTTATATTTTCCTTGGAGATTATATCACAACTTAAAATCTATTTTCCTTATAAATATAACGGAATTTTTTAGGGTACTCATTACTTTGAAATTAACTCCAAAATAAATAGCATAGCCTTCATCAATTTCCTATACCAGTAATGTTTTTTACTATTATTCATATGCGTTATGAAGGAGAACCTATTGTCCACTAATGCCCAGGGTTTTTTTTTTTTTTTAATTGATCCATCCAGGAATGCAATTTAGAAAGTCTCAACAAATGACAATTATTTGTAAATAATCTTTGCACAATCAACTGTAAAGGAAGAAACGTGACAATAGCATTTCTCCTTCCTCACTCCTTGAACATTAGACTATCAACCATAGATAAAATAGATTTCCCTTTTGTATGCATTTTTAGTCATTCATGTAATAAGCACATTATTACTACAGAGATCAAGTTATACGAAGTAGGAGATCATATTTGCCTTGTCTGTAGAGAAATAAAACTTGTTTTTCATTGTGTGAAATGAAAAGCCTAAACTAAAACTATCCCAACAAGGTATATATATTTTTTTAAGTTTATTCATTTTGAGTGCAAAAGAAAACAAGTTGGGAGGAGGCAGAGAGAGAGAGAGGGAGAAAGAAGAGAATCCTAAGCAGGCCCTCACTGTCAGCACAGAGCCCAAAGCAGGGCTCGAACTCATGAACTGTGAGATCACAACCTGAGCCAAAATGAGGAGTCGGACACTTAACTAACTTAGCCAACCAGGCATCCCTAAACAAAATGTATTATGAGCCACATATGTATTCTTAAGTTTTCTAGTTGCCACAATAAAAAGGTATGTTATTAGAATTCTAGTCTTTTTTAATTTAACCTAATATATCCAAATATTCTTTCAACATGTAATCAACATAAAAATTCTAAGATATTTTACCATTTTTGTTACCAAGTCATTTTCAGTATGAATTTTACATGTGAAGTCTATCTCAATTCAGACCAGGCACATTTCACGTGTGCTTTAGCAAAATTTGGCTGGTAACCACCAATTTGGACATCACAGGCCTAAAGGCATATTATTCTTAATCCTGACATAATTGGGATACAGACCACAGGTCTGTGATTTTGTAAATGTAAGACAATGTAACAAAATACAACTGAACTGCAACCCAGGGCTTCCACCCATGTGTTCTCCAGGAGCCTGCAAAACAGGATTAACCCCAATGAATAAGAATGATCCATTCACTTCTCTTAACTCTAAGTAGAACCAGTTTACATGTTATTCTTAACATAAATAGAGGGAGACATACTGGTTAAGACTAGTAAATCTGCCATGCTTTTGAGGACTGGTAAGAATGAAGTTCCCATCTTGGTTGTATATGTGCATTGTACGTCCAGTCAGCAAATGAGCAGACAAAAGACACTCAGAGATCAAGGATGTAGGTGAGTGGGCATGGCTCCAGTTCCTTAAGGAATTATACAACCAAGCTGACCATTTATATCATTTAATGTGGACTGTGGCCAGAGAAGTGATTAAGGACCAATCCTTCTACAACGTAAGGAAATCCTTGATATTATATAGAAATGTTTCTTGCTAGGTCTTTGGACTGACCCAAGGCTCCCTGCTGCAGCCCTAGCAGGGACATCCACACGGAGCAGGGAGCTTCAATGAGCAACACCAAAAGACACACTTCTCACACTCTCTCTCTCTCCCCC